>CM042872.1:16714338-16719338 GCA_023658055.1 Thaleichthys pacificus
TACACACACACAACACCCAGAGTCTGCTGTCTACACACACACAACACCCAGAGTCTGCTGTCTACACACACACAACACCCAGAGTCTGCTGTCTACACACACACAACACCCAGAGTCTGCTGTCTACACGCACACAACACCCAGAGTCTGCTGTCTACACACACACAACACCCAGAGTCTGCTGTCTACACACACACAACACCCAGAGTCTGCTGTCTACACACAAACAACACCCAGAGTCTGCTGTCTACACGCACACAACACCCAGAGTCTGCTGTCTACACACACACAACACCCAGAGTCTGCTGTCTACACACACACAACACCCAGAGTCTGCTGTCTACACACACACAACACCCAGAGTCTGCTGTCTACACACACACAACACCCAGAGTCTGCTGTCTACACACACACAACACCCAGAGTCTGCTGTCTACACACACACAACACCCAGAGGTCTGCTGTCTACACACACACAACACCAGAGTCTGCTGTCTACACACACACAACACCCAGAGTCTGCTGTCTACACACACACAACACCCAGAGTCTGCTGTCTACACACACACAACACCCAGAGTCTGCTGTCTACACACACACAACACCCAGAGTCTGCTGTCTACACACACACAACACCCAGAGTCTGCTGTCTACACACACACAACACCCAGAGTCTGCTGTCTACACACACACAACACCCAGAGTCTGCTGTCTACACACACACAACACCCAGAGTCTGCTGTCTACACACACACAACACCCAGAGTCTGCTGTCTACACACACACAACACCCAGAGTCTGCTGTCTACACACACACAACACCCAGAGTCTGCTGTCTACACACACACAACACCCAGAGTCTGCTGTCTACACACACAACACCCAGAGTCTGCTGTCTACACACACACAACACCCAGAGTCTGCTGTCTACACCACACAACACCCAGAGTCTGCTGTCTACACACACACCAGAGGCTACACAACACCAGAGTCTGCTGTCTACACACACACAACACCCAGAGTCTGCTGTCTACACACACACAACACCCAGAGTCTGCTGTCTACACACACACACAACACCCAGAGTCTGCTGTCTACACACACACAACACCCAGAGTCTGCTGTCTACACACACACAACACCCAGAGTCTGCTGTCTACACACACACAACACCCAGAGTCTGCTGTCTACACACACACAACACCCAGAGTCTGCTGTCTACACACACACAACACCCAGAGTCTGCTGTCTACACACACACAACACCCAGAGTCTGCTGTCTACACACACACAACACCCAGAGTCTGCTGTCTACACACACACAACACCCAGAGTCTGCTGTCTACACACACACAACACCCAGAGTCTGCTGTCTACACACACACAACACCCAGAGTCTGCTGTCTACACACACACAACACCCAGAGTCTGCTGTCTACACACACACAACACCCAGAGTCTGCTGTCTACACACACACAACACCCAGAGTCTGCTGTCTACACACACACAACACCCAGAGTCTGCTGTCTACACACACACAACACCCAGAGTCTGCTGTCTACACACACACAACACCCAGAGTCTGCTGTCTACACACACACAACACCCAGAGTCTGCTGTCTACACACACACAACACCCAGAGTCTGCTGTCTACACACACACAACACCCAGAGTCTGCTGTCTACACACACACAACACCCAGAGTCTGCTGTCTACACACACACAACACCCAGAGTCTGCTGTCTACACACACACAACACCCAGAGTCTGCTGTCTACACACACACAACACCCAGAGTCTGCTGTCTACACACACACAACACCCAGAGTCTGCTGTCTACACACACACAACACCCAGAGTCTGCTGTCTACACACACACAACACCCAGAGTCTACTGTCTACACACACACAACACCCATAGTCTGCTGTCTACACACACAACATTTTAGTACTCAGAATGCAGTAGTGTGCATTGTACTGTAAGCACACACTCTGCAGTGTGTCTGGGTGATCAGTTCCCCCTCCTGATGTGGAACGAGGGAGAGCTTCGACACGACACGAAGATTTGTCGTGTCGTACAAAAAACGCTTTCCGCATGTCGGCAAAAGTGAAATTACACAGTAGACAAAAAAGCAATGTGTCAGCGACACAGGCAAGATGCTCTCCTGTCAGACATCATCACGACACACCAAAGCCAACTGGACAGCGTCCTCCATGTGATGAAGATATGGATGATGAAGGAAGAGGATGCTGCTGCCTCCTCAGACGGCTGACAGGAAGTGAAGTCTGTTACCACAGAGCTGATGGCATTACGGCACCTCCTATCACAAGTACAACACAGAGGAAGCTCTCCCCAACACCACCCAGACACCACCCCAACACCACCCCGACACCACCCAGACACCACCCCAACACCACCCAGACACCACCCAGACACCACCCAGACACCACCCCAGTTCCACCCAGACACCACCCAGACACCACCCAGACACCACCCCAACACCACCCAGACACCACCCCAACACCACCCAGACACCACCCCGACACCACCCAGACACCACCCCAGTTCCACCCAGACACCACCCAGACACCACCCCAACACCACCCAGACACCACCCCAGTTCCACCCAGACACCACCCAGACACCACCCCAGTTCCACCCAGACACCACCCCAACACCACCCAGACACCACCCCAGTTCCACCCAGACACCACCCCAGTTCCACCCAGACACCACCCCAGTTCCACCAGACACCACCCCAACACCACCATCATGGGTAATTGAGTGTAGATTAAGAGGCACAATTTCATTTTTTTCAATTTAAAATGTGATCAGGCTCGCTCTCCCCGCTCTCTGGTGACTCGTAATCTGGAGCCACAGAGAAGGTGACCGCATCCCTTTCTGGAGCGTCACGCTGATTGCTGTCACTTGATAGATATTGGGCCACTGGCGTTGTTTAGGAAATGTCCTGAAACCGCTTTTATTTACTTTTGTTAAACGTCAAATAACGTGTTTCCTGAGTGGGAACGGAACAGTGTGTGCTGATGTCCGGATAAGTTGCTGTTTGCTCTCAAACGGACGATATCTGATACCTGAGATGATAAACGGACGCGATCACAGGCGTGACGATGTCATAGGGGCGATCAAGGCTCGCATCCCAGGTGGTGACAGAGGTGGACCGCTGTTTCTCAGAAGCAAATCTGATTGTCAGTTATGCATGTTTGCATACACACACACACACAACTTTATGTTTCCCTGCTTTCAAGGAATAGTTCTTAACCAGAAGATTGAATCACAACCCCTCACCAGCACATCAACATGTTCACCTGCTCTCTCCCTTTCCCCCTCACCCTCCCAGCGTGCGAGGCGCTGGGAGGGTGAGGGGAGCGCCGTTGTTATGGTTATTGGAGGTAAACGTCTGTCCCAGTGTGCATGTCTTCCTCACAGATCTCTCCTGCAGCTTTGAACACACACACACACACACACAGTGTAGATGCTTCAATCAGAGCAGGAGGACTCAGTGGGCTCCTCTCAGAGGAACAAGCTGACCTTTCCAGTCCTGCTGACTACTAACCAGGAACATGGCTCCTGTCAGACTGGAGAGTATCACCATATGCATCATCCTCAGACTCACTCAGGGGAGTGTGTGTGTGTCCGTATGCCTTCATGTGAGTGTGTGTGTGTCCGTATGCCTTCATGTGAGTGTGTGTGTGTGTAGTGTGTTCCAGTACCAAACACAGTCTGATCTGAGGTGTGGTCCCTGCTCACCTAGGGGCAGGGAAACCTCAGGGCTTCTGGGTAAGATTGAAATCATCTCATGAGAAGTTTTATTCATTTATAATCTTCAGTTGTTACTACATTTCCCTCAGAGTTCACTTTTATATTGTTGTTATTTTTCTCAACACTACCCCAATTAATTGAACATCTTTCCTTTTACAAGCCCCTCTATTACGGAGACCCTGGCAAAGCCTGTTCTACATAAACGAGTTTCATTGAGAAATCGTCCGAGCGGCAGGCATGCGGGGTGCAGTAAAACCAGTAAAGCATTCTGACCCTGGTGACTCAGCAGAGCTACATCATGCCCTGCTACATTACCCACAACCCACTGCAGCTGTGCTGATCTGGGAGCCCAGATACACCAGCCTAATCAAGAAAAGAAAAAATATGTTCCACTTAATTAGAAGCCCTCGTTTGACTAATAGCTGGCTGTTCCTTGTTTAATGTGGGGAGGCATGTAGCTGCAGAGTGATTTGGTGAAGTGGATGAAACTATAGTGTTGTAATGGGGCTGTGGAGTTGGCAGGGTGTGTGTGTGTGTTTATATGAAGACCAGACTGCTTCAGCGAGATGCAACATGTGGGGTTTAATAGACAGACCAACTCCTCGCCTGACGATTAAGACATGGAAACGACAGGTCTCACAGTGCTCCGTAAACAAGGCTTCATCAGCGTTAATACACACTGGGGACACACTAACCACCTCCCTCAACACACACCTATACACTCACACACACTCACACACCTATACACTCACACACCTATACACTCACACACCTATACACTCACACACCTATACACTCACACACCTATACACTCACACACACACACATGACCACACATACATATCACCACACAAACCTCAACACACTCCTTAAACACAGAACATTAGGAGCAGGTCGTTTTTTCCATAACCTAATAGTATAATTCTGACCTTTAAAAGTAATCCCAGGTCTGCCAGCATGGTAGGAGGCCTGGACTGCTGCAGCTAACCAGGACAGGATCCTGACAGGCATCCTCTAGGGGCGAGGGGAGGCAGAGAGGGAGATGGGGGAAGCAGACGGGGGAGGGAGAGAGAGAGGGGGAGAGAGAGAGGGGAAGAGAGAGAGGGGGAGAGAGAGGGGGGAGAGGAGAGGGGGAGAGAGAGAGGGAGAGAGAGAGGGGGAGAGAGAGGGGGAGAGAGAGGAGGGGGAGAGAGGAGAGAGAGGGGAGAGAGAGAGGG
>CM042872.1:16721838-16779037 GCA_023658055.1 Thaleichthys pacificus
TAGTGAATATATAAAAGGATGTAGAATGTATTTAATGAATGTATTAAATTAATATGGAATGTATTAATTATTATTATGTATTAGTGAAGGTATAAAATGTATGTAGAATTTTTTGGTGAAGGTATAAAATGACTGTAGAGTGCATGTAATGAATTCTGTGTGTGTGGAAGTTTCAGAAAGTTTTATTCTATTCTATTGTCTGTAGTCGTCACCCAGGCCTGGCAGAGCCATGAAAGCAGCCCAGCTCTGTGCCTCCATGTGGAGCCATGCTCTGCTGCAGTTCACCCTGGTGATGGTTAGGATGAACAGACAGCCTCTGGAGGTAATCTCTCTCCTCTCTCTGCCAAGGCAGGACAATCACACTATAATTGATATGAGATTTGGGGGGTACATCTTAATGTAATTAGAATCTCGGGTAATTGGGCTAATTAGATCTAATTGTTATGTGAGAGTGAGTTTGATTAAAACAGGTTTCCCCAAAACGAGAGCAGAAACATTTATGTGTTAGGTTGGATGATACGGATGTGATTGACATGAATGCTGTGAAAAACTTCCAAAAGATTTGAACTTTTAGTAGAAGAAGTAACTGAATCTTGAGACGTGACTAACAGGGAACCTACACAACTACAGTCCTATAACTAAGAGATAATAACTAACTAACCTTTTATTCATTTAGCAGATACTTTCATCCAAACTAACGTATGAATGTTGCATGTAGAAAGTGCTGCAGAAGATCAAGGTTCAGCAGTACAGTGTTGACAGTGTTTCAGTGGTCAGAGTCAAGGAGCTTCATTACAATACATTAGAAATGTCAAATGATCACAAACTGCCCAGATGTTGAAATGTTTGGATAGCACAGGTTGTTTTTGATGTGGTTGCCGAGTGAGACAGTTTTACTTTGTTTAACGACAGTGAGAGCTGTTGCCGTGGTATCCAGCAGCAGATTGGTCCTATTGAATTACAACACCACATTCAATCTGCTCTTTGATATCTGTGCTTTTGGGTTCTTTGAGAGAAAGCTGGTTGGAACTCCACTTTCACACATCAAATAAGGACGAAGGTTGGAAGGAGCTTTCATGTCTCTTCAGACAGACACACCAGGCAAGAACGCCTCATGAAGATGTTCCTGCTCTATTTTCATTTGCCCGGAATTGACTGTACTATTGTCAATACTTGCACTAAGGAGCATTGTGTGTTGTCTTTGAAATAGTAATTTATGGTTTACGGTCATTACGATTCAATGTATGTTTTGGGGGGGGTGGGGGGGGGGTGGAGGTGGGGGGTGGAGGTGGGGGGATGGAGGTGGGGGGGTGGAGGTGGGGGGGTGGAGGTGGGGGGGGGGTGGAGGTGGGGGGGGGTGGAGGTGTGGGGGGGGGTGGAGGTGGGGGGGTGCTCCAGGGGCCATGCCTTGGTTTTGTATATGCAAATCAGAGAGGAGGAACTAAGAAAAAATAATCAAACTGCGAAGAAGGAGAGCAGTGATCCAGATCTGGCCCATCGAGCAGAAACTTCAAATATTAAAACATTATTTATGTAGGGCCTCTTGTATTATGAACACTGCAGAATATCCAAAGTCTTTTAAGAGCTGCCAGAAGGTTGAAGTCGTGTTATGAATACTGCAGCCACTCACATTCTGTGTCTTCTGTGATTCATCCTGATTCTGATGTAGTTCTTGTCTCCTGTAATGTGCCACATCTTTCATCGAGGATGAATTCCACTTGTCACTGATAGATTCAGATATTTATTTTTCATCTTTATATCAATAAATGTTTTAGCGGTATGTGGACTGATACGTTAGGAGGTGACAGTTGGGGCTGGAGTGTGATAGCTGGGCTGTGTGTGTGTGTGTGTGTGTGTGTGTGGTATGTACAGCCTCCCTCGGTATGAGTGGGGGGGCTGAGAACAGTCAGAAGCTCCTCGGAGGGGGGATGAGCTCAGTGCTGTTCTCTAGGTGGCAGTAATATCCCTCCTAACCCTCCATCATCGCAGAAGAAGCATAAACAGAGCTGCAGATGAAGTTACTGAGGAGCGACACACTGGATACACAGAGCAATCTATCCCAGAGCCTCACCCTATCCCCAGGAGAGGTAGAGGAGCCCAGAGCTAGTCCAACTGCACAGCAGGGCTGGTAGAGGGGATGGTAACAGGGGATTTCTTAACTAAACGTTTACAGACACCGTGAGTCACTCTACCACTACTCTGATGCTCCAACTAACAATTAGCTCAGTCAGCACAACAGACTCAAGGTACTGGATACATGTTTCATGTTCACATGACATCAGGAGGGTTTGTGAGGGGCAGCAGGGAGGTTCTGAACCTGCTGCTATAAACCCTCAGAGACCGGCAACCTTCAGTAACAAGCTCTAAGACTGTTCAAATAGAACCACAAATGATCCTTAAATCAATGAAATATTTAATTGTGTTCTATTTATGTAGTTTCCTCTCCTTCCAGGCTGTCGTCATGTGTTCTGGCTTGTTTCTGTAGTGATCCTGGTAGTTCTCTCACTGCACTGGTGCTGCCAGCCTCTCATCAGGAGCTCTGATCTGGCCTCTCCCAGCCAGGAGGAACATGGACGTCACCAGAGCCTCTGTCTCTCTGGAGCAGAGCGTGTGGTTTCCACTTCTAGCTAAATCAAATGAAAAACAAACACCTGCATCTCTTTTTGTTTCCCGAACAGGAAAATACCACTTTGACATCATTTCCCTGCGTTGTTGGACACAGGGGGCATGTTCTAACTCCACGCTGTGTCCACCGTTTCATACGTCCCTGTTTAGGTATTAAACTCAAATGCTGTGAGACACAGTGAGACCGGAAAACAACTATTTGGGTCCAAACATATTTTTTACAAGTGTGTAAAATGGGCAAACCTCTCCCTTCAGGTTCCCTGGACTAGTTACATTTACATTTTGAATGTTTAAAAGGTGGAGTTTTAATTGAAAAGTTATGAGGGTGTTGGAGGAACTTGTTTGTTTCCTGTCAGTTTGGTTTTGACTTGGAGCTGACAGGATCCCAGACCCTCACGTCAGAGCCTCCAGCAGCCTCTGTCCCGGCCTCAGACAGACTCTGTCCCGGCCTCAGACAGCCTCTGTCCCGGCCTCAGACAGCCTCTGTCCCGGCCTCAGACAGACTCTGTCCCGGCCTCAGACAGCCTCTGTCCCGGCCTCAGACAGACTCTGTCCCGGCCTCAGACAGCCTCTGTCCCGGCCTCAGACAGACTCTGTCCCGGCCTCAGACAGCAGGTGATACACAACTTATCAAGCTCAACATCGGTGATTAGAAACAAAAAGCTCCCCTTCCCTAGCGGCTGTGTTTCCAGTACGTGAGACAAACTCTGGCGTTATTCCAGAAATGTCTCTCTCTGACTGACATCTCTCTGACATGTGTCTGTGTGTGTGAGGGGAAGTGTGTGTGTGTGTGTGTGAGGGGAAGTGTGTGTGTGTGTGTGAGGGGAAGTGTGTGTGTGTGTGTGTGTGTGAGGGGAAGTATGTGTGTGTGAGGGGAAGCGTGTGTGTGTGTGTGTGTGTGAGGGGAAGTGTGTGTGTGTGGAGGTCTTACTGCAGAGAGAAGGTGTACAGATCCATATCTTCTTTGGAGAGGTTACACAGTGTCTCCTGTTGGTCGGCGTGGCGAAGGTGCGGTGCATTGGGGTTGTTCATCCTGATTGGCTCCCTCTGCTGGGAGACAGGAGGGGGGAGACAGGAGGGGGGAGACAGGGGTGACAAGATATGTGTTGTCATCAGAGCAGGAACTATACTAGCTAACCCTAACCCTCATGTGTCTAGGGGAGAAGAGGGAACCAAGACATCAGTCACATGCTGCCTAACACACCTCCATCAGGAAGTGACACGCTGCCTAACACACCTCCATCAGGAAGTGACACGCTGCCTAACACACCTCCATCAGGAAGTGACACGCTGCCTAACACACCTCCATCAGGAAGTGACACGCTGCCTAACACACATCCGTCAGGAAGTGACACGCTGCCTAACACACCTCCGTCAGGAAGTGACACGCTGCCTAACACACCTCCGTCAGGAAGTGACACGCTGCCTAACACACCTCCGTCAGGAAGTGACACGCTGCCTAACACACCTCCGTCAGGAAGTGACACGCTGCCTAACACACCTCCATCAGGAAGGTAAACCACGGAGAGATGAATGTGTCAGGTTAAATATGTGATGTTCATCGGAAGGTTGGAACTGCCAGGGCGGTTATTCAGCGGGGTCGTTTTCCTGACGTAAACACTGTGCAAGGCTGTTAGGAAGTGGGGTTTAAATATTTCACCGAGGTGCAGCAGAGCTGATATTATTTGTTAAGCCGCCAACAAGTAAACGCCTGGCTCTCTCAGGTCCTGTCAGCTGTGCCCCTGGGTGGGCTTACTGAGCTGCTACTAGTGAAATACTGATGTATGGAAATGAGATCTGCAGTTTGACTAAGAGCCCCCCTCTCTCTCCCCTTCTCTCTCCTTCCTTCAGAAAGACAGCCACCCCTCTCTCTCTCTTTCCTCTTTCTGACACCCCTCCCCCCTTCTCTATCCCTCTAGCAGGGTACCTGGGCCAGTCTTAGCAGGGTACCTGGGCCAGTCTTAGCAGGGTAACTGGGCCAGTCTGGACAGAGTAACTGGGCCAGTCTGGACAGAGTAAAGGCACCATAGCGCTCACACAGAAACCCACACACAGCAGTGATGGTCACAATGAACAGTTTGAGAGAGAGAGAGAGAGAGGGAGAGAGAGAGAGGGAGAGAGAGAGAGAGAGAGAGAGAGAGAGAGAGAGAGAGAGAGAGAGAGGGAGAGGTAGAGGCAGATACAGAAAAAATAGCACAAATATAAAAACGGCAATGTTCTCCTGTGCTTTTCCACAATACATTTAACACAATATCTACAGTGTGTCCAACCAGGATACCAGCCCTCCGGGCAAAATGGCCGCCTGGAAAAACTTCATTTTAATTAGCCCTGTGGAGGAGGGAGGAGGAAACACTACCCCGCTGCTCCAGGTCCAGGCAGGCTGGAGATCACTCCACTTAATCATTAGACAACTGCCTCTCTACTCAGTGACATTTCACAATGTTAGCAGTCTCTGAGAGAGAGAGGGAGAGGATGGGAGAGAAACAGGGGGAGAAAGAGAGAATGAGAGAGAGATGGAGGGAGGACAAGAGGGGAGAGAGAGAGAGCACCGTGGCTGTGAAGAACTAAAACCTGATATCAACAAACTCATTCATTAAAAAGGTCAGTGTTGATTAGCGTGTGTTATCAGGCACATGGGCCCAGCGTGAGAGAGATACGTCCCCGTCGTAAAGGTGCTCAGAGGAGGGAGGCGAGAGCGGGGATACCACAACAATAACATCTCAACAACAAAGGATTGCAGACAAGACACAATGGCAGGCCGGAATGGGAGTCGGCAATGCCAGATCAGCATTGAAAGTAATTCTTCAATTACCACTTCAAAGTGTGGCAGGTAACATCAGGCTTTGATTCATTTAGCTTAAGTCCTCTGAGCCAGAAAGAGGCGTGTTGGAAGCCAGGAGAAGAACGCCTCACTGGCATCGCTGATTTCACAGAATTTGAGCTGCTTTGGCATGTCAAGCACATCAAACTGGCTTTGAAGACTGAAAAATACCTGTTAGTGTGAAATGTATTTTGACAAATCTCAGATAATAAGGCAGGGCCTGGGAGGGGGAGGGGGGGAACACTTCCCCTAAATTGTGCCGTTACCTTGTGCTGCATTCCAGCTTCTCCTTTCACAGGATCAGCCCCCCCTCCTCCCCGCTCTTGCACCACCACGGAATGCTTACCTGAAAAAAACAAAAAAACAAACCACAAGCATTTTTTTTACAAGCATTTACCACACCTGGCACTGAGAGTAAAATAGTTAAAAATGTGTGAGAATGGATGAGAAAATAGTAGCATTATTCTCATGCAAAATGGCCATCATGTGAATAAAGTTACTAAGATGAGTTGTACATTTAAAATAAATTAATATAAGTTTCATTGCACTCTGTGGAGAAAACATGATACACTGTATATATATATCAGGGAGTCAGGTGGCTGAGCGGTGAGGGAGTCGGGCTAGTAATCCGAAGGTTGCCAGTTCGATTCCCGGTCATGCCAACTGACGTTGTGTCCTTGGGCAAGGCACTTCACCCTACTTGCCTCGGGGGGAATGTCCCTGTAATTACTGTAAGTCGCTCTGGATAAGAGCGTCTGCTAAATGACTAAATGTAAATGTAAATATATATAAAAAAAAAAAATTATGATTGAATAGTCAAAATCAATTGTTAACTTGTTAAATACACAATACAATTTTTTTTTAGAGATTGATACTTATGAATTGCAATAATGTTAAAATTACCAATAGATACCACTTTTTTTTTTCTTTCTTTTTTTTTTTTTACAAATCTATTTATTTTAGACATATGCTGGTAGATCAAATGTATATAGACGCTGTGTAGATGTGTGTAATGCATGAAACACAGTGTTGTTTAACTTCCTGTCCTCAGCCTCCTGTTTGGGAACAAGCATTCAGGTAGGAAACTAGTTTAGCTGGACTCAGCAGCAACGCAGGCAGACCACTATCTTTCCAGGAACTTATGAAACTCCTCTCAGATCTCACACAATCTGAGACTCAAACATTCAGTCTGAACGCTCTAATGCATGCAATTACACACGATGAAAAATCTAAAAAGAAATTAAATTTGGTTGTAATACATTTCTCCATTCTTCTCTCCTTTGGTAAATTACTTTTGAAGTGTTTTTTCCTTCCTTCTTGTCTCCTCTCCTCTCGCCCTCCTCTCCTCTCGCTGCTGTAATTTAAATGGTAAGCCGGCAGATGTGTGTCGCATGCTTGAAGAGCCAAGCCTCTGCATTATTTAGCATATTAACATTCACAGAATTTAAAAAAGGGTTTCTGCATTGCCTGGAGGTTGTAATTAAGTAAACCTTAGCTTGATACATGTAAAAATCTCTATGTGAAACTGGAGCCAGTCACATCTATATAATAAATATGGAAACCTCCAAGATGATATAATTTTTTATCTTGCTGCAGGATTAAATACTTCGGTAATAATAACTTTTCTATATGGGAGACAGATCTGCAATCCTCCTGACAGCTAAAACGTTCCTAATGACGAGAACATTCAGCCGTCTCAGAGCAGACAGCAGGCTCAACCCTAACACAGATGTAGATTTTAATTATCAGGTTTCTGGTAAACATTTGGTGTGTGCCTACAGTTACAAGGTAATAAGGTTTTATTTGGGAGTTTCTATGGCAGGATATGTAGTCTTGTTTGTAGTTCCTAGCTCTCCGTGGGATTGCATAATAACGAGGGGGCTGTAAGGTCTGACTTGCCATCATCATTTAGAATATAAAGAGTTCTGTATCTGTAATGAATATAAAGAGTTCTGTATCTGTAATGAATATAAAGAACCCTAACCCTGACCTGGGAGCAGGCCCTAACCCTGACCTGGGAGCAGGCCCTAACCCTGACCTGGGAGCAGGCCCTAACCCTGACCTGGGAGCAGGCCCTAACCCTGACCTGGGAGCAGGCCCTAACCCTGACCTGGGAGCAGGCCCTAACCCTGACCTGGGAGCAGGCCCTAACCCTGACCTGGGAGCAGGCCCTAACCCTGACCTGGGAGCAGGCCCTAACCCTGACCTGGGAGCAGGCCCTAACCCTGACCTGGGAGCAGGCCCTAACCCTGACCTGGGAGCAGGCCCTAACCCTGACCTGGGAGCAGGCCCTAACCCTGACCTGGGAGCAGCCCCCCTCAACCCTGCTTCTCCAGGGCAGCAAGCGCTCATTGTTATCCAGCACTCAGAGCTGTGTGAGTCCTGGGAGGGGGGCGGGTGGGCCGGGGGGGGCTCTGGAGAGAACCAGACCCACGTAACGAGAGCGGAGAGGATGCGACCACCAGGACCAGACCCCACCTCACCTGGGCTCTGACCCCCTGCGAGCCCCCAGCGCTGGCCAGGGACGGGAGGTCGGTGATGGGTGATCACCCAGAGAGGCCCGCTGGCCAGGCTTGTGCCCAGCTGCTGATCTCCCTTCTCATGGTGGGATCCAAACACAACGCTGATGCTAGAAAGTTCCGCTCTCCCTCTCAATCTGGTTCAGTGTACCAACATGTAGAAAGTGTGGTGCTGTAAACTGACAGCCGGGTGAATCCCAGACCGGTCATAGTGGAGGTCATGTTTTTGTTTTGTGTTCATAAATCGACATTGAGGATGGATGGCGTTGTCTCAGGGTGAGGGTTTGTTGTCTGGAAGATTCCAGCTGGCTGTCTCCTCCTACCTCAGTTCCTCAGCGATGTGACGCTCATATCTGCACACACGCGGCACACACACTCCCGTATTGCAAAGGTTACATCACTCGTTATACGGAGACAGCAACTGAGTTGTCAGGAGGAGAGTTGACTGACTGAGGGGGGTGAGACAGGCTGGTTGTGAGGACTGAGGGGGGTGAGACAGGCTGGTTGTGAGGGACTGAGGGGGGTGAGACAGGCTGGTTGTGAGGGGCTGAGGGGGGTGAGACAGGCTGGTTATGAGGGACTGAGGGGGGTGAGACAGGCTGGTTGTGAGGGGCTGAGGGGGGTGAGACAGGCTGGTTGTGAGGGGCTGAGGGGGGTGAGACAGGCTGGTTGTGAGGGGCTGAGGGGGGTGAGACAGGCTGGTTATGAGGGACTGAGGGGGGTGAGACAGGCTGGTTGTGAGGGGCTGAGGGGGGTGAGACAGGCTGGTTGTGAGGGGCTGAGGGGGGTGAGACAGGCTGGTTATGAGGGACTGAGGGGGGTGAGACAGGCTGGTTGTGAGGGGCTGAGGGGGGTGAGACAGGCTGGTTGTGAGGGGCTGAGGGGGGTGAGACAGGCTGGTTGTGAGGGGCTGAGGGGGGTGAGACAGGCTGGTTGTGAGGGGCTGAGGGGGTGAGACAGGCTGGTTGTGAGGGGCTGAGGGGGGTGAGACAGGCCCAGGAGCTCCTCCAGGAGCAACATCTCCATCCGATGAAAAACCCTGGAAACCGTCACGGTGCTCAAGGCCGTGTTTATTATGATGCATTTTCTGAAACGGGGAAAATGAAGAGAGAGCTGGAACATGTCTCTGCTCCTCTGTGTGGTTACTGATCCACTGATGGCAATCACAGAACACAACGCTAATCTAATGAGTCGTTTGAATTCAAACAAACCCAAAGAAACCGGATCGTTCTGTTAATGTGAAAGGTCATCTCACCCAGACAGCCTCCAGCTAGTTTCTGTGTTAAAAAGGAAAACATCCTCCACTCTGCTCTGATGGGTCACGGGAAGGAAAACAGGAGAGATGTGAGGAGAAAGATTCTCTGACACAGCAAACTCATCTGTGTAAGACATAATTTTTCCTGTTCATGAAGCATTCAGTAGCTGTTTTCACTAGACACCTCATCAAGTGCTGCAATATTTTAAAAAGTGAATTAATTAATTTAAGGACCCAAAGGATCAAAAACTTTCAGTTTGACTGTCAAGTCAGAAGTTGGTGACTTTTACTCAGATATGTGGTCTCCACTACATGTCATCACTCTGAGAAATACCTCCACCTGAAAAACACCCTGAAACAGACAGAGAGAGGGGGGGAGAGAG
The DNA here is from genome assembly GCA_023658055.1 of Thaleichthys pacificus. Taxonomy (NCBI): domain Eukaryota; kingdom Metazoa; phylum Chordata; class Actinopteri; order Osmeriformes; family Osmeridae; genus Thaleichthys; species Thaleichthys pacificus. The sequence continues at coordinate 16,731,442 of CM042872.1, forward strand.
AGAGGGAGAGAGAGAGAAGGGGTGGAGAGAGAGAGAGGGAGGGAGAGAGAGAGGGAGAGAGAGAGAAGGGGTGGAGAGAGAAGGGGTGGAGAGAGAAGGGGTGGAGAGAGAGAGAGGGAGAGAGAAGGGGTGGAGAGAGAAGGGGTGGAGAGAGAGGGAGAGAGAGAGAAGGGGTGGAGAGAGAAGGGGTGGAGAGAGAGGGAGAGAGAGAGAGAGAGAGAGAGAGAGAGAGAGAGAGAGAGAAGGGGTGGAGAGAGAGAGAGAGAGGGGTGGAGAGAGAGAGAGAGAAGGGGTGGAGAGAGAGAGAGAGGGAGAGAGAGAGAGAGAGAGAGAGAGACAGAGAGAGAGAGAGAGAGAGAGACAGAGAGAGAGAGAAGGGGTGGAGAGAGACTCAGGATAACAGGAATCATTTGTTCCTCTTTTCCTCGCGGAATTATATTTCCATTTGCTTTTAGGTTAAAGTTGTCTCTCCAAACACCTCTTCCACCTTGACGTAATCTCCCCATCTGCATGTGTCCTGCTGTAGAGAGGGGCTGGTGGAGGGCTGCATGTGTCCTGCTGTAGAGAGGGGCTGGTGGAGGGCTGCATGTGTCCTGATGTAGAGAGGGGCTGGTGGAGGGCTGCATGTGTCCTGCTGTAGAGGGGGGCTGGTGGAGGGCTGCATGTGTCCTGCTGTAGATGGGGGCTGGTGGAGGGCTGCATGTGTCCTGCTGTAGATGGGGGCTGGTGGAGGGCTGCATGTGTCCTGCTGTAGAGGAGGGCTGGTGGAGGGCTGCATGTGTCCTGCTGTAGAGGAGGGCTGGTGGAGGGCTGCATGTGTCCTGCTGTAGATGGGGGCTGGTGGAGGGCTGCATGTGTCCTGCTGTAGGGGAGGGCTGGTGGAGGGCTGCATGTGTCCTGCTGTAGAGGAGGGCTGGTGGAGGGCTGCATGTGTCCTGCTGTAGAGAGGGACTGGTGGAGGGCTGCATGTGTCCTGCTGTAGAGGAGGGCTGGTGGAGGGCTGCATGTGTCCTGCTGTAGATGGGGGCTGGTGGAGGGCTGCATGTGTCCTGCTGTAGATGGGGGCTGGTGGAGGGCTGCATGTGTCCTGCTGTAGATGGGGGCTGGTGGAGGGCTGCATGTGTCCTGATGTAGAGAGGGGCTGGTGGAGGGCTGCATGTGTCCTGATGTAGAGAGGGGCTGGTGGAGGGCTGCATGCTAATGAAGGTAGTCAGCTCCACTCAAGGAGCAGCCAGACTGAGGCGCTTTGATCGCTGGTCCTGGAACAGATCAGGTTCACTTCTCAGCACACCTGACTCCCCGTGTGTAGATGTGTGTAGGAGAGAGAGTGTGTATAAGAATGTGTGTGTGTGTAAGAATGTGTGTGGATGTTTAAGAGTAAGTGCCATTGTGTGTTTGTGTGTGTGTTCCGATACCTTTCGGCCGTGTGGCTAAACATAAATCTCCCACAATGCCTCCGTCTCCATGGTGACGATGGGACCCTTCCCTTGTGGGGTGTTAGGATCTCGGTGGGAGGTCAGAGTTCATGGAGCAGAGGAAGTGACAAGCTGTGAAATGTAAAAGACCAATTTCTTCCACATGTTGCAGCGCTGGGAGAACTGTTGCTGAGCTGTCAGGCAACATCACGTCTGAAATGGGGCAGGTTCCACCCAGCAGACCTGTCACAGCCTGGGTGTAATTAACACGGCTGCACATGCTTAAAGCTGAGCACCCCAGAAACTTTTCAGGACTGTTAAATAAAGATGAGCCCTGCCAAAAACGTGATGTATTAATAACAGAGAGGCATGTCTTTGTACTAGATCAATACCAAGTGAGCCGGGGTGGGAGGACCTGATGACCACATGAAAAGTGTGTTTCGAAGGAAGGAAGTGGACGCACTTCTACTTCCTGTTTCTGGAAAAGTAACTTTGTCCCTGCTGCATCTCCCGGTCTGTCCTCCCTGTTCACTCTTCTGCCTTCGACAGCCCAGGACAGGCAGGGATCCCTGATGCTGCAGTGATCCTAATTTATAGTGATCCTATAAATGTTTTTGTTCTTTAACAAAACATCCGTGATCAGCTGATGCAGCCAGGCTTGGTGGGTTTGTTGTTCTCCTGCAGAGGAAGCTGAGGAGATCTGCTCTGTGTCAAAACTGCTTTACAACCCTAACCCTAAAAAGAATCATTCAATATGTCAAAATAAAGACATATTCTTGTTTTTATTGTCGTGCCTCATGCACGCTACAGTATGACCTTACCTAACCCTAACCCTACAGTAGGACCTTACCTAACCCTAACCCTACAGTATGACCTTACCTAACCCTAACCCTACAGTATGACCTTACCTAACCCTAACCCTACAGTAGGACCTTACCTAACCCTAACCCTACAGTAGGACCTTACCTAACCCTAACCCTACAGTAGGACCTTACCTAACCCTAACCCTACAGTATGACCTTACCTAACCCTAACCCTACCCACATGGCAGGAAAGACTTTAGAGTAACACGTGTTTGGACTGATCTCCACAGGGGGCCCTGGTGTTCCTCCAACAGTTATCTCATCCTCCTCAGCTTGGTTCCTGGGAGAAGATGATCTCTGTTCCATCTCAGAGAGGCCTGTTCTGTCATCTAGGAACACTGGACCTGTCCCACCAGGCTACATCATTACCATTGTTTGTTCAGTTTGTTTACGTTAGCTAAAAGATTATCTGGATTTGGAGGAAAACACTTTGCCAAACACTCAATATTTGCCATGTGCAAATATTTGACTCAAACAACAATCTTAACAGATCATCTTGTTTATGTTAGGTAAAAGGCCATCCTAATATCTGAGCAAACATTGATGTAGTGCTTAACCACGCGGTCCAAGCTAATGTGGGACAGAGTTGTCCAGGCTGGTGTGTGTTCAGGCTGGTGTGTGTTCAGGCTGGTGTGTGTTCAGGCTGGGGTGCTGAGGCTGGGCTGTCTCCAAGCCTGGGAGCTCTGTCACCTCTGAGGACAGCAGGCAAGCCCTGCCACTCTCACCAGCCCCACGTCAGTGACATTAGCTGACATTTGCCCCCCACTGTGGTAGTCGTGGAGACGGAGCCCCCCCACCTACCTGGCAGGGAGGAGGATGAACAGCCAGAGTCAGCAGACAGGTGTAGGGTGCACCCCCCGCCACACTGCTCCACAGTGGTCTCCCCTCCTCCGGTCTGGATGCCACCGGGGCTTGGCTGCTGTTGCATGGGGGTGTGTGGGGGCGGGGGAACCGGAGGAGGGGCCTGGGGAACCGGAGGAGGGATTGGCAGGGGAACTCTGCGTTGGGAACCCCCGGAGCTGTCGCTGGGAAGTCTCCTCACCTGAAGAACAGTGGAGACGAGGAGGAAGAGAGGGAGAAGAGGAGGAGGAAGAGAGGGAGGAGAGGGAGGAGAGGAGGAGAGGAGGAGGAAGAGAGGGAGGAGAGGGGGAGGGAGAGAGGGAGGAGAGGGGGAGGAAGAGGGAGGAGAGGAGGAGGAAGAGAGGGAGGAGAGGAGGAGGAAGAGAGGGAGGAGAGGAGGAGGAAGAGAGGGAGGAGAGGAGGAGGAAGAGGGAGGAGAGGAGGAGGAAGAGGGAGGAGAGGAGGAGGAAGAGAGGGAGGAGAGGAGGAAGAGAGGGAGGAGAAGGGGAGGGAGAGAGGGAGGAGAGGAGGAGGAAGAGAGGGAGGAGAGGAGGAGGAAGAGAGGGAGGAGAGGAGGAGGAAGAGAGGGAGGAGGAGGAAGAGAGGGAGGAGGAGAGGGAGGGAGAGAGATGGAAGGAAAGAGGGAGAGAGTATTTCAGACTTGAACAAGATGAGCGTGTGAGGCCAGGATAGTTGTGATGTCCTGAACAACAGTGGTATTACTGGAAGTGTACTAACAGCACATCACACAGCCAGGGGCCGCATGCTGACTACGGCATGCATAGGAGAACAATACAAGAGAAACCATTACATAAGAAAGCTTTGTTCTTGCATTTTAATTCAATTAAGCTGTCCAGTAATTGGATCAATGCATACACACTAATACGTCCGGATGTGTTTCATAAAGATGCGGTTTGTTTACAATCTGGGGACAATTTATAATTTCCCTGCTAAAGCCATTTCCACACACAGCCTCTCAGTGGTGCAGAACACTCTCTAGACCGTGGGTCACATCAGAGCAGACGGTGTGTATGGCCTGTGGGCTCAACGATCACACTGGCTATGCACACACGCACACACACACATCAACAAACACAGTAAAGAAACACAAACAAAAGTGAAGTGCGAGTGTGGAGACAAACAGACAGGACAACATGCCTCTTACCACTCCAGGGAGAGATTCACACAGACTCACTCACACACCTGGATGTACAGGTTGCAGAGCCAGGTGTCCAGGTCTGACGACATGAGTGCCTCGATCTTCCTGAACTGGTCCAGGCGTGGCGAGGGCCCCCCTCGGAGCAGCGGGGCACGGAAGCTGCCCTGGGCAGGCTGCAGGGAGAGGCCACACAGGGGCCAGGGTGCCCAGCCCAGCACCACCCCCCCTGGGCAGGACCCCCTCCCCAGCAGCTGGAACATCATCACCATAGAGGAACTTCTGGAGGGAGGTAGGGTCTGGACACACACACACACAATACACATATTTAATAAATGCACACACACAATACACGGGTGAATATTTACATACACATTTGTTTAATACATGCACACACTAATATTTAAACACTAATTTTAATATGCACACAGACAAACTCATGGTAATACCCACAGTAATCTTAATACACACACACACTCATGTTAATACACACACACACACTATAGGGGCATGGGGGGGTGGTGAAGACAGTTAAGTGCTGTAAAACATGCTGATGTGCTGTGGTTCATCTGAGCCGGATCCTGCTCTGGGTTAGACCTGACCCTAATCACCAAACGGCAGATCGGACGTTTGCATTCCGGTGTTTGTTTCAAACGATCTGGCTAAACGCCAGGAGCGTTGTCACGGTGATGGTTTGAACAGCAAAAAGTCATATATCTGTCACGGTCAGCTATCTAACTCTGTTTACAGTAACTATCTTTGTAACACTATTTACTTTTGGCCAACCAGTTTTCTTCATTCATACCGATGTCTCATTGGTTGAAGAAGTTTAGGTGTGTATGTATGTGTGTATGTATGTGTGTGTGTGTGTGTGTGTGTCAGGTAAGGACCTGGTCTGTGCAGTGTAGAACCCAGCTACACCAGTACAACATTCCTACTATCATGTTTCATCACAACACACATCTCTGCACAACACTGACAGGAGGAGGGCCATGCCAAAGCCACCAGACTGGAGAGAAGGACTCCGTTAGAACGCTTTCATCTGTGCTTCCTACCAGTGGAAAATTCCTTCCCAACTGTTTCTCTGGAGAAACTAAAGGGGATAAGAGAGAGACGCTTGGAGGAAACTGAGCAGATTGAGTTCATCATCCATCCCTGCTCAATGTGCTGCTTCCCACTAGCTGCAGTAGAACGATGCCAAGCCTCTCCTCCCATCCAGGATCTCCAAGACAGATCAACCTGTTCCTTCTAAACCCCAACACACAAAAGGAGAAGAAGGAAGGCAGAAAGAAAGACAATAAGCTCCGATCCTCCTACTGCTGCTAATTCCTGCTTTCCTCTGAAGGATGCAGTCGCTCTAACGTGGCCAAGCTCTCCCTCCACACGCTGGTCTGGGCCAGATCCGGCCCTCGTTCCCGTCCTGACAGACGTCTGTGGAGGAGTGCAGCCAGGGGAGGAGGGGGACACCACACTACAGCAACTAAACCTTTTCTATTCCAGATCCACACTGAGGTCCACATTCAGGTTTTGCCAAATGTGCTGCCTTTCTTTCTGTCTGAGCTGCAGATGAACAGGCTGGATGAATACGCCCACCAGTCATCGACAGTGTCCACACGTGCTAGTAAAGGCCTTTATGGTTCCTGCTGGAAGACTGTCACCACAGCACTTGCAGAATCCCAGAAGAACCCATCTGATGGAGAAGCTCACAGTCGCTTCGGCAGTTCATTGTTGCAGTTAACATGGTTTAGACCTAAATGAATTAGGCAGTTCCAAGCTGAAGACCCACAAAGGTTTTAATCTCAGAGGGGTAATCCTCGTCCCTGTTGGTTTTGAAGCTACTTTAAGGGTTTGTTTCTCAAGCTGTTTTGGGAGTAGTGAATAATAACTAGAAAATACAAAATGGTGACTGTAATAGCAGTGGTAACTGGAAGAGCAAACATTATCTTTGAGAGATATACATGATGTTCCTATAATCACAGACTTTCTCTGTGACATAAACTCAAACACGTCTAGAAAATTCACTATATTTTCCCTTCATTTTAATTCCAATAAAACAGCCCAGGCCTTATATAAATGAATAATCTCTCTGGTTTGATTTACATGCATGGATTACATGGTCCAGCTTTATTCATCCTGGAGATCCCTGCAGACTAACCAGAGGCTCCACAGCATAATACCATGTCTCTCCACAAATACACTCTCACTGTTGAAAATCACTCTCATACACTCTCACTGTTGAATATCAGTCTCATATACACTCACTGTTTAATATCAGTCTCATAACCTCCCCTCATTCAGTTTCCCCTCTGTCTCTCTACAGCCACTCTGTCAAACTGCGGAAACAGGAGATGGAAATATTACGGAAGTATAAAGTAAAAACGACACACAAAACCTACAGAGCTGTTATTTAAATATGAGGTGTTCTCTGCTTGGTTTTTACCTGACAGATCACCTCTGCTTGGTTTTGGAGACAGCTTTCAGCAGATCCCAGATCTGATTTCACTTCAAACACTTTTCCTCCTCTTGAAAGTGAGTGTTTTAATCCTGAGTCTTAAGTGTCAAAATTGCTTTCAGATGAAGAATATGTTTTGTTATATATCCATTTTTTTCCCTACATCACACATTCTGTCTCAGAAGGACTTGACTGGAAGAGGTCTCCTAAGACTGCGTCTCAGAAGGACTTGACTGGAAGAGGTCTCCTAAGACTGCGTTTCAATAGCCACTGTCTTACTGAATGAACTCTCAGCCACAAATCACATCCTGGGTTTCCCTGCTGAATAAAAACCCCATTCCTCTCAGCAGAGAGAAGAGAGTGGTGTGTCCCTGTCACCATGGCAGGGAACTTCCTCCACGCAAGAAACGCCTCTTCAAAGAATCCATTTCAGCTCCATGTCATGACCAAGCTGAAACCTAATCAACGGATTTCTCAAACACCCATATAGCTTTTCAATAAAAATGCAAAATGTTCACACATGAACATAACTAGTCCAGGGAATCTTAAGGGAGAATATTAACACTCACACAAACCAACCATGACCACCAACCATGAGCACCCAACCATGAGCAACCAACCATGAGCAGCTTACCATGACCAGGCTCTGGTTGAAGTGCAGCTCTGCATCGAAGAAGCGTCCTCGGTGCTCCACAGGCCGGGTGGTCCGGGCCGTCTCCTCATCCCCAGACTGGCCCAGAGGCTCAGCTCCCAGCCGGGAGTGCAGGGCCAGGCTGACGGAGTACAGGCCCCTGGGGAGCTTGTCCCTCACGCCGCTCAGGCAGCGCACACACACCTCCAGATGCCCAGAGATGCCCTCCTCCTGGGGAGCACAGGGCCAGCCAGAGATGCCCTCCTCCTGGGGAGCACAGGGCCAGCCAGAGATGCCCTCCTCCTGGGGAGCACAGGGCCAGCCAGAGATGCCCTCCTCCTGGGGAGCACAGGGCCAGCCAGTAGGAGCATTAGCATGAGTGGTAAGAGCTGGGTCAGCATTAGCATGAGTGGTGAGAGCTGGGTTAGTGTTAGCATCCATACTGAAGGGAATAGTTAGCATTTAGCATTCGCCTCAAGGCTACATGCAGGAATCTAGTGAAGGATTAGCATTAGCTTTAGCCTGAAGGTCACATGCAGGGTTTTTTTTGCATTGAAAATAAGGCAGCCCGCCTAAACCTTCTAGCAGAAATGGCATGATGGATTTAAATAAAGATTTAACCATAGCATTAGTCTGGAGGCTACATGCTAGTTAGCATTAGTCAGGAGGCTAAGATGGCTGAGCGGTTAGGGAGTCGGGCTATTAATCAGAAGGTTGTTGGTTCGATTCCCGGCCATGCAAAATTACGTTGTGTCCTTGGGCAAGACACTTCACCCTACTTGCCTCTGGGAGAATGTCCCTGTACTTACTGTAAGTCGCTCTGGATAAGAGCGTCTGCTAAATGACATCATAGTGAGGTAGCCTGAATTTATATTCCCTCTCACTCCAGTAAAGCCAGAGTCTCTCTCTCAACCAGAATCTGAGTCACTAAAGAAACATTAATTTTAAGATCTGTTTACCCTAAACATGTGTGTGTTTGTGTGTGGTTTGTGTTTACTGTACATCCGGTGCCCCTAGATACATTCCTCGTCTACATGTTAACAATTACCCAGAGCTCTCTGTTCCCTCCAGGAAAATCTGAGCTGCCCTTCTAGTCCTGTTGGTGTGGTAAAGGCTTTCCTCTCCTCTGCACCCCTCAACACCCCTGAACCCCTGCTAGCCTCACCTCCCCTCCACACCCCTGCTAGCCTCACCTCCCCTCCACACCCCTGCTAGCCTCACCTCCCCTCCACACCCCTGCTAGCCTCACCTCCCCTCCACACCCCTGCTAGCCTCACCTCCCCTCCACACCCCTGCTAGCCTCACCTCCCCTCCACACCCATGCTAGCCTCATGACAACACCCTCAGGTGTAAATACAGCCACAGTCTCAACAGCACAAACAATCAAACTAGAATTCCAAAATAATTTTGGAAGCGAAACCAATGAATCAGTTTTCCAAGCCGTTTCAACGCAGCCCCCACCCACCCCCCAAACTATACACATATACAACTGGATGCTGTATTTACAGCTGAACTGTAATGATCTGCTCGTCTGCTGTACCTTCTGTAGAATCAGTTTTCCACTTTGAATAAAAGCATCAGCTGCAGAGTGAATCACAGGGAAGGGAAACGTTTCAACAGGCTGATGCTTGGTAAAGACAACACAGGTGTTTAGGGTCCGCCCTCATCTGCACACACACACACACACGCACACGCACACACACACACACACACACAGGCTTGCAGGAGGATTCTCCCAGTGCCCAGCTCTCTGCCAGTCAGAGAGCTGAGCTCCTCAGTAATGCCCTGCAATCTCCTCGCTGAGCATCTCTGCAGACCGAACAACAAAACACTTTAGGAGGAAGTGAAATGAGTGTAATTGCTGGTAAAGCGGTTTAGCCCACACATCCTGCAGGTTGGGCTGTAAGCTCTCACCACTGGGACGGCAGACGGGCTCTCCCAGCTGTAAGCTCTACAGCATGTGGGTTTGGAGATATTATTATGTTAATATGTTGCTATTATGTTGTTAATATAATGTTCATATTTTTGTTGAGTGGGTAATATGTTGTCATTAAATTGTTATTCTGTTATGTGATTAGTAAATTGTTAATGTGATTATTATTATGATGCTATTATGTTTTATCATTGTGTTGCAACAAAGTACACATCCACTGTGATCAGGGGGGCTGGTGCAGGGAGGTGAGGGGGGCTGGTGCAGGGAGGTGATGTGAGCTGGTCCAGGGAGGTGAGGGGGGTTGGTGCAGGGAGGTGATGTGAGCTGGTCCAGGGAGGTGAGGGGGGCTGGTGCAGGGAGGTGATGTGAGCTGGTCCAGGGAGGTGAGGGGTGAGGACATGGTCCAGGGAGGTGAGGGGTGATGGGTGATGGTTCTTTCATCACAGAGCTGTTGTGCCCCAGCCTCAGATCAGACTAAAGACACAGTAGCTGTACACAGTCTAGGTCTACAGGTCTACAGTACAGTAGAAGGTTCCAGCAGCAGATCAAGGCCCTGCGGCTGCCAGCCCTCACAGATATCTGTTCAAGGTTGCACACTCACTCATCTCACACACACAATACTCTTTCACATACAGGAAATGCCACATACAAAAACTTCTTTCTTTCTAAGTACAGCCTAATATTCAGAGATTAAGCTTTCTCCTTAATTATTTTCATTTTAATTAGTAAATCTTAATTAACAATGAACATTTACCCTTAAAAAATTTTGGCTTTGGAATGAAGGAGGGGGAAAACTAGAGAATAAATATGGCAGTGTCCCCGGGACCCCAGGGCAGGATTACTGATGCAGGCACACTCCTTATTAAACACATTCTAAATTAAATGCCTCCATGAATTTTGCACAGAAATATATTTTCATAGTTTTGCATGCCAAATGTGACATTTTATATTTTAGATTCATCTGCCGCAGTCATTTTGGGGAAATGTCATATAAACAAAGATTTTGTCATTTACCAATGGAAATTACTATGCATGGCAGCCTGGCCCCCCCCCCCCCTTCCACCCCTCCCCCCCCTCCACTCCCCCCCCCCTCTTCGCCTCGGCTGCCTGTTTCAAGTCAGCAAGCCATAAAAAATCTTTATCTCTCTGAAACACAGCAATTTGGGAGATAATCGAATGGTGACTGGGGGGCAGAAATGCCAGTCTGAGGAATTATACCACAATCTCCCCTGCGTTTACAACCTTCCTCAAAGCCAGTTGTCACCCTGCAAGGAAAAGCTGACTGAAGATTCATTACAACTCTAACCCTGCATGGTGGTACCCTGCCTCTAACTAACTCTGACTCTAACTAACCCTGCATGGTGGTACCCTGCCTCTAACTAACTCTGCCTCTAACTAACACTGCATGGTGGTACCCTGCCTCTAACTAACCCTGCATGGTGGTACCCTGCCTCTAACTAATTCAGTGGTGAATGTAGGAATTCTTGTCTGTGTGTGTGTGTGTGCGTGGTGTGTGTGTGTGTGTGTGTGTGTGTGTGTGTGTGGTGTGTGTGTGTGTGTGTGTGTGTAGTGTGTGTGTGTGTGTGGTGTGTGTGTGTGTGTGTGTGGTGTGTGTGTGTGTGTGTGTGGTGTGTGTGTGTGTAGTGTGTGTGTGTGTGTGGTGTGTGTGTGTGTGTGCTAGTGGGAAAGAACGGCAGATTGAAAGAATGAAGGAGAGGTAACAAAGAGGTAACAAATAGCTGTCAGGATCCATTCAGACCAGGATTTCACATAATTACATCAGTTGACTTCAGTAAACGCTCCGATCCCTCGTCTCATCCAGTGACATCTCACATCAGGACACAAAGAACCCTGCCCACATAAACAAACAAATGCACTTCCTGTTGCTGTGCCTTCTGTTTCCTCTCTGGGATCCTACCTGCCAGAGTACACGCGTTTCCGCAGCCCAGGGAGCAGAGGGTCCTGGGAGTTCTGTCGTCAGGTTGCCGTTGGCGATGACTTCCCCCTGTTGTTCCCATGGCACCCTCAGTGACGGGCTCTCAGCTCTGTGAACACAGCAGCTAACCTTGTTAGCCGCCGCTGCACATCCCACTTCCCTTGTTCCACTGTTGCCAACAGCGTCCGATCTAATAACACCACAACCAACATCGCCACTGCTCCTCCCCCAACTCCCAGCTCGGCCTCTCAATCTGATCACAGCTAATGTAATACAGTCTCCTCTCCTATCTCCTCTCCTCCTGTCCCTTCCTCTCCTCTCCTGTCTCCTCCTCTCCTGTCTCCTCCTCTCCTGTCTCCTCCTCTCCTGTTCTGTCTCCTCCTCACCTCCTCTCCTGTCCTGTCTCCTCCTCACCTCCTCTCCTGTCTCCTCCTCTCCTCTCCTGTCTCCTCCTCTCCTGTCCTGTCTCCTCCTCATCTCCTCTCCTCTCCTGTCTCCTCCTCTCCTGTCTCCTCCTTTACTCACATCTCTCCTCACCCCCTCTCCTGGTTTAAAGAAAGACAATTCTACAAATTATTGTTCCACATCGAAGGCTACAGTTTCTATCCTTGTATCAAGTATTTCACACATTTTCATCAGTCAACAACAAGGCACGGAGCGCTTCCTAATGCAATTATTCAACCTCCATTAAATAAAAAACAGTGAAAGAGACGAATAAATGAATTACACGTTGCTTTTTCTCCACGTCGGGATGTGTATCTGGGAGTGAGGAGTGATTCCTCGTTGAGTCTCAGTGATGTAGCCCCAGGTTGTGAACACACAGACTCCCATGTCTACCAGCCACCCACCAACCATATCAGAAGGAATTTACTGGGTTCAAGGCTGTGTACAGAAGGTCATCTCCAACTGGATTCAACTGACAGCGCTGGTGTCCAACTAACCACCCACTACAAACAGCAAGCACACAGAGACTGAGCTCCTCTCTCTTGATGTTATCATGTCAGCCTTGAATGGTAGATCATAATTACTCCAAACTTAAACATGGCTGCTGCCTCGGGGCCAGCGGAGATGCGTGACTCCAGACTGGAGTGGATGGAGCTAAGATGGCGTCTCTTCTCTTCTGAACACAACGACTTGGACAGGTTTCTTCATGCCTCCCAGCCATCTTACCCACAATGCAGCAGTGGGCTGCGCCTGTCATCACAGCGCAGTGTGGAGCACATATAAATGATACGTCTTTTCAAATGTCAGCCAAATACAAATGAATGGTTGTGTTCATGGCTGTATATGCATGCTGGTGATGGAGTGCAGTAGTGTGGAGGTGTGGTGGGCTGGACCTACCGTGGAGCCAGGTCTGGGTCTGGGTTCTGGACCCACCGTGGAGCCAGGTGTGGGTCTGGGTTCTGGACCCACCGTGGAGCCAAGTGTGGGTCTGGGTTCTGGACCCACCGTGGAGCCAGGTCTGGGTCTGGGTTCTGGGAGCACAGACAGCTGCATCAAACTACAAAGCTACATCTCAGACACTCAGCACACAACAGCACAACATTCTGTACTGTTACTAGTGTTTAAATAACAACTCATAAAGCACTTATATAGTGCTGATTGTGTCTGTGATGTTTAAATCATTCCACAAACAGGAAATATGATCTGACAGAGTAAATATATGTTAATATCTGTACTTTGAATATGTTTTGAGATGCAGACTAGTACCTTAGTTTTACTTCTGAGGAAGGATGTGAGTTTTGAGTTCCAGTTACATTTCCCTCTCCGATGCTGTGATTTCTGCAGGGGTAGAAACAGACACCTAGAATGTCCCACAGCATAGCACAGGGCTTTACAGATCATTCTATAGTGATTATTGGTGATTTTATGCTGATTATTTTCTACTGATTAATGGTAATTGTATGCTGATTATTATATAGTGGTGTGAAGTCACCTACTGCTTGATGAATATTTCTGCCTCTACTCTTCACTGCCTCCACTCTTCACTGCCTCCACTCTTCACTGCCTCCACTCTTCACTGCCTCCACTCTTCACTGCCTCCACTCTTCACTGCCTCCACTCTTCACTGCCTCCACTCTTCACTTCAAATATGGGGATTCTACTTAGCTTAAAGGTGCAGTTGGAGAGTAAATCCACATTCTGAATGTGTGTTAGAGCAGCAGTCTGCAGTAGAGCAGTCTGCAGTAGAGCAGTCTGCAGTAGAGCAGTCTGCAGTAGAGCAGCTCTCCAGCTGATCATCCTCATGACTCAAGTCTAGCTGCTGTCTCCATGCCGCCGCCTCTGTGGGCACCCCTGGCTACCACGTCTCTCTCTCTATGTTTGGTCTCATTTGCAACTCCTAATTCTCTCTCTCTTTTCAAGTCAGATTATGTCTATAAATACGCTCGATAGTTTTCTTCTGCAGTTTAGATATGCATTAATGTTTGTGTTTTGCTGCATCAATGGGACTCCACATTGCTCCTGCTCTCCTGCTCTCCCCTTGTGCTTCTGATACAGGATGAACACTCATTTCATAAGCTTCTTCACATCTTTACGCTACTTCACAAAATCCCTTCTCCAAAAACACAAGCAGCTGAAAAAATAGTCACGCTCTATTTTTCCTGAAAAGAGTCTTAAATGGTTGACAAACCGAGGAGGAAACCCAGACTTGAAGAAGCAGCAGAATAATGAAAACAACACTGGAGCCACAAAAACTACATTAATAGATTTGTTTTTGTTTTTTTGAGAGCACATTCTATTTTCACACAACATTCGATTTAAATCAACTCTCTAAATCTGGGCTAGAGCTGAATCAACAACACATTAAGTAGCTTGAATTCCCGTCACACAGACACATTTCACTTCAGTGACTCTGAGAGTCAGATCAACTACATTACAAACAAAACTGGGCAACTTTTGAAAAAGCTCTCAAAAAATCAAAATCAAAGAAAGCTAAAAGAAAGAAGAGGAGAATAAAGAGAAGTGGAGCAGCAGAACACCATGATGCCCATCCCAGCGGGCGGGCGGGCGGGCGGGCGGGTGTCCATTAGAAGCCTCGTAATGGGCTGCCCCTCGCAGCCTGCTGGATACGGGAGATGACATAGATATTCTCTTTGTGGCGCTGACCTGCTCTGCTGAAAGGCTGCCAAGCGTGATCATGTCAGCCTGCACCAGCTCCCTCAGCTGCCTGGAGTAGCAGGGGATCACCTCTCCGGCCCTCCTCCTCCCGCCCCCCATCTCCTCCTCTCTCCTCCTCCTCCCCTGCTCCTCCAGAGCCCCAGCCTGCTCTCCTCGCTCCTGCTCCTCCAGAGCCCCAGCCTCCTCTCCTCGCCCCTGGCCAGGAGCGCCTGGTCGTGGCCCCGGGTCCTCCTCCTTACACACCTCAGTGTGGCATCTGGCTGCAGCCAGACCTGGACAGACACACGTCAGTGAGCACACCAGGACACACACACACCAGGACACACACACACACCAGGACACACACACACAGGCACACACACAGGCACACACGCACACCAGGACACACACACACACAGGTGCACACACACACAGGTGCACACACACACAGGGGCACACACACACACAGTGCATAATAAACAAAGCTGACACCATCAGTAACAGTTTTGACTTGACCACTGTATTCAATCCTGGACTTTGCTTGAAATAAAACATTTGCATTTCATCCTTCCTTCTGAATCACTCAACACACACACACACACACACACGGTACACATCTAACCATACAATATACAGGGAAATAATAATGCTGGTGCTGAGATCATGTTTCTGTCGCTTGGCACTGATACAGCAGTTTCTCTACAAACAGCAGCTCCAGCTAGCTGACCACCATGCTGGCTGCTTGTGTGTGTTGTTCTTGTGGATCTGAGACGTTCACTGTGTAAATATTCTGCAGCTGAGCCGCAGTGTTGCTTAGACAGCATTACCAGCGAGCCTCGACCTTCCTCGCTGCAGCTGAGGAGGTATTACTGCGCTTCTCCACGTGTGGAGTCCAACACGCCAGGAACACACATCTGAAAACCACCCGGCTTTCATCTCCAACCAAGAAGACACTGGAACACTCGGAGATTACACACAGAGTTCCGGAATCTCACTGGCCTGTGTCCACTTCATTCATACATAGTGTCTTTCTCTCTCTTTCTCTGGGCCCTCGGCCTGTGCTGTGAGCCTGTGTCTGGGCCCCTGGCCTGTGTCTGGGCCCCTGGCTTGTGCTGTGAGCCTGTGTCTGGGCCCCTGGCTTGTGTCTGGGCCCCTGGCTTGTGCTGTGAGCCTGTGTCTGGGCCCCTGGCCTGTGTCTGGGCCCCTGGCTTGTGTCTGGGCCCCTGGCTTGTGTCTGGGCCCCTGGCTTGTGCTGTGAGCCTGTGTCTGGGCCCCTGGCTTGTGTCTGGGCCCCTGGCTTGTGCTGTGAGCCTGTGTCTGGGCCCCTGGCTTGTGTCTGGGCCCCTGGCTTGTGCTGTGAGCCTGTGTCTGGGCCCCTGGCTTGTGTCTGGGCCCCTGGCCTGTGTCTGGGCCCCTGGCTTGTGTCTGGGCCCCTGGCTTGTGTCTGGGCCCCTGGCTTGTGTCTGGGCGCCTGGCCTGTGCTGTGAGCCTGTGAGAGAGCATTCACAGAGCCACAGGATCCCAAGGACAGCAGCGTGGAGGCTGCCTGCTTCCACAACAACAGAAGGTGACTGTCTGACAGTACTGAGGCTCACCGCCCTGCTGCTGTCTGGAGCTGCATGCTAGCAGAACGGAGAGAGAGAGGGAGAGAGGAAGAGAGAGAGAGAGGGAGAGGAGGAGAGAAAAGGGGGGGGGAGGCTGTAAAACTATAAATCCAAGATCCTCTTTAGTTTTTTTTGCGGGATTTCATGTACATTGTCAGACAATGTAAGGGCTGCTAATCTCGGTGCTACAGCTAAATCCACAACAAAGCCAGATAATGGCAGCGGGCAAAATTCTAGCATGTTGAAGCAAGTCTAAACCCATCACTTCTGTGCTGGAATTACAAGGCAGATGCGTCAAGTCTGCAGAGGATCCTGTTTGACTGTCTTCTGCCGAACAATGGCCAGCTTACACCACCTCAGAGTGGCCTGTTTGGTGTGTACTGAAATGAGGGCCTAGCTAATGGGGAGCGGCAGGCCTGCTGCACAACAAGGACCTGCTCCCAGGGAGAACAGCCGTGAAGTGCAGGTCTGACTGCTCGTCTTTGTTCTGTATGAGAAGTCGCCTCTTTCCAGTAATTTTGTTAGCTAACAACACATTATTGTCTGGTTACAGTCCAGGAGTCGGGCGATGTTGTGCGGGGTTGTTGAGGAGAGGGTTTGGTGAAGCAGGTATGAGAAAGGGAGGAAGGAGGGAGGGAGGGAGGGAGGGAGGAGGAGGAAGAGAGGAGGCTCACCTGGTAGATCCAGGAAGGTCTCTGCCTCATCTGCCTCCAGTAGATCTCTCAGCCTCTGATACAGTCCCTGTTCATCTTCCTTTCTGATGCCTGAAACATTCAAACAGTCAGGAGTCAGTACGATGTGACCAGGTACTGACGCGTGTTCAAGTGAGGACTACTACCAAAATCATAATAGTCAAGTATCTTTTAACTTGTGAAACATTCAAACTGATGTTAGCAGTCAGTGAGAGCCTTGTCTATTCTGGGGTTCAAGTTCAAGTCATTTATTGACCAGGTGGTCATGAGAAACAGCCGTCGACAAGTCCTTCTGTCATCCTGTGAAGGGATCTGGTTCAGGGGATCTTGTGATAGGACATGGCAGGGATATCCAAAAGATACAGATGTGATAGCTTCTCTGTTAATAGTCAGGTTTCATTATAACATGCATATCACTGGAATCCCTAGAGCACAGTTTTAATAGGAAGATGGGGGCACAGCAATGATGGCTCTGTGTCTGTCACTAGCAAGGAAAGCCAAGGCGAAATGAAACTGACCAATGATACGTAACCTTCATCAATGACAACCAATGGGAGCACTCGCTGGAGCCCCGTCTGACCGTCAGCAGAGGTATTTACATAGCCCGTCCTCCCGTCAGAAACGGCTGGCCACCAGTGATCTTTCTCACCTCACTTTAATGAACCAAGGAGAACTATTCAGACAGAAGTGGCGTACTTAATTCCAGCTCATCTTCCGAGTCGACCCTCTCCTTCCCACACCGCCCTGGGTCGGCAGCCCCCACCATCGCTGGGTCAAAGTAATTTCGGGCACGTTCATTTCCTGTGGAAAGTATGTGAGGCGA
Organism: Thaleichthys pacificus; assembly: GCA_023658055.1. Classification (NCBI taxonomy): domain Eukaryota; kingdom Metazoa; phylum Chordata; class Actinopteri; order Osmeriformes; family Osmeridae; genus Thaleichthys; species Thaleichthys pacificus. The sequence goes on from CM042872.1 coordinate 16,748,886, forward strand.
GAAAGGGAGGGTGAGAAGGAAGGGGTGGGGGGGCTGCAGGTTTAGGTTGGTGGAGGTTACTGGTTATTAGAAGCATATGAAGTGAAATGTTAATTTTGAAACCCACACTGTTGAAGGCGAGGCAAGGCGGCTACCTGATAAGGCAGCACTGGGCACACTAGCGCTGCTTTGGGCCATAATTAGCATGCCGCCAAAGGTCACACCAGCCAATCTCTTAAATACAACTGCCATATGTTACCGGTGTTCAAAAGGAACTAATGAGAAAGTGTACAAGTGAAAAGTACTCGGAATTTCAAAGACAATACCCTGTAAATGGTCTGGGGTCAGCGGGCGAAGGCCTCTGTAGGTTTGGGGGGACGAACTGGGGGGGAAATAGAAGTGAGGCCCGTGTCTCATCGACTTCTTATTAGCAATCACTGACCTATGGGCATCAGAGCTGCTCTGCAGAATTGCTGTGAGTCCAGTCCTCCAGGGCTGGTTCTCTTAACCAGGTAGCCCCGTTGGGCTGCTTTCTTAACCTCAAATCATTCTCACGGCCTGGGAACATTTCACGACTATATCCCAAGTCTAAATTGCTTTCCTTGTGCTCTGTTTGGGCAGAGCTAAATGAGGAGCGGTGAGTTAAACCACCCTGTGTTTTCCACGCGAGGATCTCGTATTTATACTAGAGTATCTGCGCCTGGACGCATAAATACGAGAGTTAAACCTGTTTGTTTAGGAGCTGTGCTCCGCCAGCCTGGTTCAGAGGGATCCATGGGTGTGTGTGTGAGTGTGTGTGTGTGTGTGTGTGTGTGTGTGTGTGTGTGTGTGTGTGTGTGTGTGTGTGAGTGTGTGTGTGTGAGTGTGGAGAGACTGTTCTGTAAACACCTCAGTGACTGTCACTAAAAGATTCAAACACTGACACTTATTAGAGTTCAAGTGTCTCATGAATTTCCGTCCCGCCGTAAATTAACTGTGAAATTCACACGTTTAAACTCCAGTATGTCGTCGGCGGGAGTTTGAACCATTTTGCCGCAATAGCTTTGAGCATATGAGGATCATTTTTTCAGCCACATTTGCATAACGGCGGCAGCTCAGAGGATCTCATCTTTGAATCATATCTTTGATTTACCCAAATAGTCTGGCTCTCCTCCAGTACTCTACCCCTAATAAACAGCTCAATTCCCTGTTCTTACATGCAAGCTATCAATAACCTTCTGTTCTCACCTCACAGCTTCACATGCAGTCGTTAGAAAAGAAACCGAATCACAGAGCTGGAGAGCCACTAAACATGCTCCTGTCTGGATCTGGAACACGTTTACTCTTATTTTACTGCTGACATTGAGCCCATGTACTGAAGAACAACATTATTACAAGTATTATTATTAGTTAAAAAAATAAAAGATAATTAAGATAATTTTATCTAGCACATGCTCAGAGAAAATTTAATTATTTGCATTCTGTAGAAAAACCATAGATACGTAATTATAGATTTGCAGGAATTTAACTTATTACTCTTTATTTAACAAATATTTTTAATTTAAGTACTTAAAGCATTATTGTCTTTAGGATAGATTCTTAAGCACGCACGCATACACACACACACACACACACACACTCAACCTTGGATAGTCCAATGAGAATGCTTCCCATGAATGATTGATTTCACACACAGGGTGTGTGTTTGTGTGTTTGTGCGTGTTTGCCCTCAGGAGGACTAGCTCACCTAGGCACAGGGGTTAGGGTTAGGAGGAGATACGTAGAAAGCTGGGATTCTCCAGTCTCCCCCACTCTGCAGTGTGGTGCAAATAGGTGACGGCGTTCGCAAACATTAACATTGGACTAACGAACAGACTAACGAAAGCTCTTTTGCCTCAATTTTTTTGTTGTTGCTAAAACTGAATTTTGACAGATCACTACCAGTCTGGCATGTCTACAAATCTCAACGCATCCCAGTTTGATGTGATATTCCTCAAGAGTTGTCCTGACACAGTGAATTATAAGGGGGCATATTCCTCTGCGTGAGGGGCCCTGGGCTGGGGTTCGGGGGCGTTGCTGTGCGTATCTGCGAGTGAGGAGGTAGGATATGTAAATGCTGCTGTCTCCTGTGACTCCAGCCCTCCAGAAGGCTTTCAGCTCAGAGTGGGAGTCGAGGTTGAATGTGCTTGGAAGGGGGGGGTTCTACAACACCCACTCCTGGAACACTGGAACGCTCTCCTGTGTGTGGAAGTTATAGGAGGCCTGCTTGTTAGGACATGCTAGCTGAGGAATGCAAGGACCATGGCCTCGAAACATAAAAAAACAAAAAACAAAAGTTAGATCAGGAACAAATCCTCCGTCAGGCGGTTTGAGTGTGATGAGGAGGGAAGCCTCACCTCTCTCAGCGCTGGGCTCAGTGCTGGGCTCAGCGCTGGGCTCAGCGCTGGGCTCTGGTGCCTGCCTGCAGCTCTGCTCAGCAGCCTGGGTGAGATCCTGCCTGTCACCTCCCATCTCTCTCCCTTCTGGACGCTGACAGGATGGAGACGTCCCTCCATCGAAGGCTGGGTTTACAACGCCTTCCAACGGCCCTCTCTCCTCCTCCTCCTCTGGGGAAAAGAAAGAAATAAAATGAATACATTAAATACTTAAAAAAATAAAACAGCACAACAGCCAGGTCAGAATTAAAACGTTTAACTACAATACATAACGACAGCGAGACACTCCTTCTAGAGATTCTTCTACCCGCAAATACTGAAGCGCATTCTCCTCAAATGTCACTAAAACACAATTAGGTTAAAATTAAATCTGAATCTTGCAGGAGGAGGAGGAAAAAAAAGAAGAAGAAATGATTAAAATAATTACAAATTGCGCCCTGACAAGCAAGAGCAAAATTTAGCCCAAAGCCATTTGTCTGTAATTAGTTAATTAATCCTTACACAAATTATGAGCAATAACTCATCAACCAGGACTCACCCATCAGAAATTCAGCCGACTTAGATTTCTTCTGCTTAGCTTGCTGCAGAGCCTTCTGCTGCAGCTTCTGGAGGGAAATTGTTAAATGAATAAATTAGCTGCAGAATGAAGATCATCATTTATGATCCGCAACTAACGCAGTATTTTAAATATGGGACGACACCGAAATGTCATTTAATTTACATCGCCGCTAAAGGGGTCAAGCCCTAATTGAACAACAGGAGTGGATTTTTATAAAATCATAAATAGATAAGAAAAGTTGACATGAATGCGTAATGAAGGTCATATTAAAATACTTTTCCCCCCCCTATTTTGTCAAACGAAGGGGAAACAACCGAGAGAGAGAGAGAGAGAGAGCCTCTCTCCTGGAAGATGATGCGTGTGCGCAGGCTGCGTGAGAGCCGTCTCCTCGTGCAGATGAATATGGAAAAGCCCTTCCTGTTCCTCACCTCCACATGCATATAGCCTGAACAGCAGTCAGACAACAGTCTTTAAATAACAGACTTCAAGCTCCTGTTATTTGTGATAAGCTTTGAGAATATTCAGTGAGGGATTTACCAGAGTGCTAGAGAGAGTGATACAAAACAAATTGCACAGAAATAAGCCCTAAAAACACCCAAACTTCCAGCGAAGCCTTTCTCATAAGCCCTGGCCTCATGGCCAGCCCTGAGTGATGGGAGCTCTGTGACAATGTGTTCACTTTGATGAACCTCCCTCAGAACCAGGGGCATGTTCTCCTGATAACATGTTCTCCTGATCACATGTTCTCCTGATCACGTTCCCACCACCAAGCCCCACACATTAAGCCCAGAACCATCCACAACAAGGAAACCTACTTCCACAATACAGAGAACGCATTGTTTGCTATTTGTATATGTATATATGAATCCATCTAAGTTGCATGGAAGGGAATCAGGTCTGAACGGCCACATGTAAAGAGCGCCTGCTGGTCTCCTCTGGAGGGCTGGTCTGGAAAGCAGAACTTTATGAAAACCAGGACAGGATGGAACCAACAACAAGACTCCTACTTCTATGATGTCTGTGGACAGGATGAACCAAGGTTAATTATATAAGTAGCTGTTTTTGTCATGGATACGTTTACAATGTTTACAGTATAGACATCAGGAGACATACATATTCTGCAGTTCAAAGCACATGACATTTCAATTTAAAGATTCGTGTATGAATATTCCAGCAATTTCAATGAGCTGTCTCCATGCCCATGAACAGCCTGTATTTGTATACAATATTTAATTTCAAAGACAAAATCAAGGGTAGGAGGGTGGGGGAGTAGCTCATTCTAAATGACAGAGCAGTTAGAATTCTGGGGGATACAGTCCAATCTGGCAAGAGGAGTTTTGTAAATCTGTTTTTACATCCAACAAGCCCTACAGCCAGACATTCATTTATACCATAGAGATTAATGGTTATCTAATTGTAACTTATTTAAAAACCATTTTCTTTTCGACTGCGTTTCAATCAATTTCTCCCAGTAGCACAGATCAGGGCGACTTCAGTGTTTGAGCAGAGCTCTGTGTTTCTGTGTCAGACACTGTTCTCTCGCTTGGATGCCTCCTCTGAAGGAGGACGGTTAGGATGTGTTGGAACCACATCCACAAAAACACTCCACATCTTTTTACAGTTTACGGAATAAAAACTGAAATGACTTGTTCTGCTTCTATGCATGAAGATTTGACGGACATGGAGACTGGGTCATCTGCAGGCTCCTGTTTTGTACATTTGTCACATTTTAGAATCGTTCGTCTCTCCCACTATAAACAAAAGTTATATATTTTCAAATTTAATTATGGGTATTATGACCTATTATGACCACCTTTTATAAGGAACATTCTAGAGAACATGTAAGGATGTCTAATAAGAAACATTCTAGAGAACATGTAAGGATGTCTAATAAGGAACATTCTCGAGAACATGTAAGGATGTCTAACAAGGAACATTCTAGAGAACATGTAAGGATGTCTAATAAGGAACATTCTAGAGAACATGTAAGGATGTCTAATAAGGAACATTCTAGAGGATACATGGAGACTTGGCCTAGCTGTTGTTTTACTGTAATTAATCATCAAATTAGCACAGTGTGGGCGGATTACATGCTTTTATTTTTTAAATCATTGTTTTTGCCCTTGAGACTGAAGACACTTTGAAGAGGGAAGCAAAAACCCAGTTAATTATCACATGTTATGTTTCATCTGCGAACTAACAAAAACTGTTTGTCTAATTATTGTTGAAATTCCAAAACATAGAGCCACCTAATTGAGAGCCTCCCTGTATCCATGCCCTGTTCACTTTTTAGATTTTTGCCTCAGTTCAAGTTTGGTGCGTACAAGAGTACCCCGGTCAATCACACAGTGGTCAACCAATAAACAGCATTTCTCTCTTGCTCTCCACACAAAAGAATGATCTCTGTTTCTAACAAATGTTGATGTTTCAGCGCAGCCCCAGGTTTGGTGTAGTCCTCGGTGACCTGTGACACACACCCTGAGCCACACGTACGAGCCGGGGAGCGCTCACGCCCCCAGCTCAACCCTTTGGTCATTGTCACAAGACATAGAAGTCACAGGGCAGTGTGTGAGCGTGTCTACCTAGAGAGAGGAACACGTTCTGCTTGCTCTAGTGCTGCCAGCTGACAGCACAGCCCTTTCACCAGCCACAGCTCTGCTAGCAGCGCGCCATGCAGACGCTGCCCATCTGAAACTATCAACAAAAACGGCCTCCACAAAACATAGGTAGGGCTGAACAGTTGTGACAATGAGAGCAGTCTGCCAGGCTGCGTTCCAGCGATCCCAGCACACGTTCAGGTCCCCACTACAGCGCAAGCAGGGAAAGCACGAGCAGAGATGAAGTCATTCTGACACGGCTCCCCAATGAACACTAATACATGAAATTCACAGTGCTGTTTTGGAGTCATGTGCCAAGAATATCTGGTACACTTTAGCAGGAAGGCAGGGTGCTGAACAGAAACACCCTCAGTTTATTCTCCTGTCATATGAAGGCTACACCCCCCCCCCCCACACACACACACACACACACACACACACACACACACTCCCCCATTGAGCCCTGCACGCAAAATGCTTACTTCGCGGTCAGGATGTGAAAAAATATAATTTATAACCAGTGACAAGAAGAAAAATCTTTATGAAGTTTTTTTAAAGAATGTGATTGTTGTCAGAAGGAATTGGGCACAACAGTGGCTTGCTGGGTGGTGGGGCTAGCTAGGAGGGCTGGGCAGAGCTGGGGCTGGTGGGCGCGAAGCGGACCAGCTCCACGCTGAATTCTACATACTGTACGGATCAGCGCCCAGTTCAGCCCAGTCACATTCAATCTGCGATCAACCAATTGTGCTTCATGAAACCGTCAACTCGAGTTTCCATCTGTGTGTCTTCTCTGGCGCTCTGGTAAACAAGCTCTGAGCTGGAAACACCACTTGGGACAGGGCTGGGGAGGCAGGGTGGAGGCAGGGCTGGGGAGAGGAGGCAGGGCTGGGGAGAGGAGGCAGGGCTGGGGAGAGGAGGCAGGGCTGGGGAGAGGAGGCAGGGTGGAGGCAGGGCTGGGGAGAGGAGGCAGGGTGGAGGCAGGGCTGGGGAGAGGAGACAGGGTGGATGCAGGGCTGGGGAGAGGAGACAGGGTGGAGGCAGGGCTGGGGAGAGGAGGCAGGGTGGAGGCAGGGCTGGGGAGAGGAGGCAGGGTGGAGGCAGGGCTGGGGAGAGGAGGCAGGGCGGAGGAGAGGAGGCAGGGCGGAGGCAGGGCGGAGACAAGGTGGAGATAGGAGGCAGGGTGGAGGCATATTCAAATCATTAAACTTGACTCATGCTTTTGCCTGTCTGGATCACCATGGAGAACAAGCTGCCTCATAAACACAGCACCAGCGTTCTCTCTGAAGCACATTCAGAATGTATTATCCTTTTCTTCAGTGTGCAGATGTAACATGTTTGTCTGAGGCTGCACAGGAACAATGACAGAAACAGCATGTTGTGGTTTTAATGAAGCGCATGTTTCCTCTGCAGAGTGAAGGAGCTGCTCACAGCTGTTCAGAACGGAAGTCTATTCCAATCACATCTATTTACCTGATAAACACACACATACACCTTTAAGAAGTGTATACACTTGCCACTTCGAGAGGATTCAACATTGTATAAATGTGTCAACTTCTGTTCCATGATACAAACACATTTTACAATAATTTCCCCCCAAAAAACAAATGTTCAATTTAAATTATATGAATAGTCTCATAGCTTTGTGGTAATTGTTATCCACCAAAGAGTTTCACATTAAACAGCATCGGTTGCTGTAGACTGAAAAACATAATTAGTATTCAGTCTTAATTAATCTATGCTGGCCCCCTTTAAGTGAATTACCCCATTATGTATGCATGTGTGCTCCTTTGATGCTAACAGATTGTGTATGTTACAGGGGGGGGGGGACCTTGAAAGATGACTTTGAAAACTTTCAACCAGAAAATGTCACTACAAGCTTCTGAAATGGCTTGGAGACATGCCAGGGTAGTCCTAGAATACTGAATGTTTACACACTGAACACTTTATGCTAAAGCACTCCAAAGCAATAAATCTATCCTCAAATATTTCACACCAAAAGACAGTAAAGAGTCTCTGTGTGTCTCACCCTCACCCTCACCCTGGAGACCCTCACCCAGGAGACCCTCACCCTGGAGACCCTCACCCAGGAGACCCTCACCCAGGAGACCCTCATCCTGGAGACCCTCACCCTGGAGACCCTCACCCTGGAGACCCTCACCCAGGAGACCCTCACCCTGGAGACCCTCACCCTGGAGACCCTCACCCTGGAAACCCTCACCCTGGAGACCCTCACCCTGGAGACCCTCACCCTGGAAACCCTCACCCTGGAGACCCTCACCCTGGAGACCCTCACCCTGGAGACCCTCACCCTGGAGACCCTCACCCTGGAAACCCTCACCCTGGAGACCCTCACCCTGGAGACCCTTACCCTGGAAACCCTCACCCTGGAGACCCTCACCCTGGAGACCCTCACCCTGGAAACCGTCACCCTGGAAACCCTCACCCTGGAGACCCTCACCCTGGAGACCCTCACCCTGGAGACCCTCACCCTGGAAACCCTCACCCTGGAGACCCTCACCCTGGTTCACACAGCTCCTCTCACCCCACGTTCAGAGCAAAGAGGGGATCATAACCCCCCCCCCCACACACACACACACACACAAGGTGAGAGGAGTACTCACGCTACTAGAGACGTCCATCTCCCATCACAGTACAGTTCCTTCACGTTTGACCTTTCTCCTCAGCCAGTGTCCAGACCTGCTGGGGAACCAAGTGCAACATTACAATCTGGAATGAGACATGTTGTGCTCAGCAGTTAGCTACAGTACTGGATTAAAATAAGTACAACACTATCTTGTGATATAGAATGATTTCTAAGCACTTTTTAAAACTTCATTTATTTGTGTGGAGTAGAAATTGTACTTAGAAAAATAATTTAAACTCTAAGTTAAGTTTTTTATTACAAATATCTAATTAGTAATATAAGTAGTGATACAATACTGTTTGGTATTTTGTATCTGTTTTTTTTTCCCTATGGTAATTCTCACGGCACAAGTTCCTGCTGAAATAGCTAAACAAACCTGAGGCAAAATGTGAAAGATTATCCCTCACCATGGCAGGGAGGATGAAATGCTACACTTTTTCACACTAAACACTGCACCACTGGGTGTGATTGAAAAACGTGTTAAGCTGTAGAATCACTTCTTAGTATATGTGAGGAACACGTGTGTTGTAACAAGTGGGCCCAGTGTGTTTTTGTAATTGTTTCAAATTACAGACTTCGTAATAACTCTGCAGAGTGAGACTGTGTAGTTCATACACATTAACCAGCCAAGACCACAGGAATGTCCTTACCCCGCTAGGAGGAGCAGAGAGCAGATTGTTCAAACAAATGTGAAATTCTTAGTTAAACTTCCAGCAGTGTATTTATCCTGTTCAGATTCCTACTTATTACCAGGTGACCAAAAGAATAACACTCTTGGATTAAAGTAGTCTTTCCTGAATGCAAGTGAATTAAACCCAGTTGTAAATTTGGTGATTTGTTTTGAGTTTCTAATAGAGATGTGTGTTGAGATGTTTAATAAGGTTCATAAACATGATGCTGTCAGACAGCCCAGATAATTGGTAGTAAAAGCTGTAAGAGTTTCTCTGCCAAACGCAGCAAATCCAGGCAGTGTGATGTCCAGGAGTTCCCTAACCACAGAATAGGCTGACTGACTCACGGCAACTCTGGGAGCTAGCGCCAGCTAGCCGTGTGAACACAGGTAAAATGCAGTTCTGGGAGCTAGCGCCAGCTAGCCGTGTGAACACAGGTAAAATGCAGTTCTGGGAGCTAGCGCCAGCTAGCCGTGTGAACACAGGTAAAATGCAGTTCTGGGAGCTAGCGCCAGCTAGCCGTGTGAACACAAGTTAACAGCAACTTTGGGAGCTAGCGCCAGCTAGCCGTGTGAACACAGGTAAAATGCAGTTCTTGGAGCTAGCGCCAGCTAGCCGTGTGAACACAGGTAAAATGCAGTTCTGGGAGCTAGCGCCAGCTAGCCGTGTGAACACAAGTTAACAGCAACTTTGGGAGCTAGCGCCAGCTAGCCGTGTGAACACAGGTAAAATGCAGTTCTTGGAGCTAGCGCCAGCTAGCCGTGTGAACACAGGTAAAATGCAGTTCTGGGAGCTAGCGCCAGCTAGCCATGTGAACACAGGTAAACAGCAGCCTCCCAGTTTCACAAACAAAAGATTCCCGGCCGTGAAAAATGACGTTGTGTCCTTGGGCAAGGCACTTCACACTATATTCCCTTGGGGGAATGTCCCTGTACTTACTGCAAGTCGCTCTGGATAAGAGCGTCTGCTAAATGACTAAATGTAAATGTTAACCCTTAGCTATTGCTCTCGTCTTAACCACACTCAAATTGTGCGGCTCATTGCTTTTTTTCATCGACCTAACAGGTCGCCCACACGGAGATGTCTCCCGTTTCTAAATTTTGCGAAACTGCGAAAGACATGTTACAGTATATTATCCATAAGGAACATATGACATACCAATTAATTATCTGTTGACATTAGAGCTAAGACTAGCAAGCCAATGACAATCAGATATGAGTAGGTACATTATGTTAGCTAGCTCAAAATTGTTAACTAGCTAGCCTAGCTAATGTCACTGCTCAAATATGTTAGCTATCTAGCTAGAGCTAGTGATAGCTAGCTAGCTTTTACTGTGTGAGTTAGATAAACCTTACCTTCGTAATTTTTGATGTAGCTTGAAACATACAGTTTGAACCCCTTTTCCCTCTTGCTTGAAGGGCAACAACATAGAATCCTATGTACATTGTTAATGGTCATTTTGGGAAGATAATCCAAACTCCTCGTGAAAAACATAATTTTGTGTGAGAACAAACATTGCTCTAACTGCTAGCTACAGGAAGTTGTTGACATGGCTTATTCAATATGCTGAGGTAATGGTGCATACTGCATAGTGAATTTCTTTAGTTCGATAGAACGGTGGACAGTTCACAGGGTTGCCATATCCGTTTTCAAGCCAAATTGAGCTACTTCTAAACCTCACTGCGGCCTCCTTATTTCTGCCCAGTTGTGGCCTGCGCTGGGAGAGGGAAACAGCACAGACGGGGGAGTGTGTGGGAGAGCGGAGGTGTACGTGATCAGAACTCTGCATGCATCGGCAGCGCAGGCGCAGCAGGCAACAGCGAACAACCTGGACAGGACGCTAAGTGCACGTGACATGTCACGACCGTATTTACGGTATAAGGCCGGGAGGGAACAACCAGCATGCAGCACTAGTTAGTTAGCTACGCACTTTTCATCATTAGTTAGAACGTTTTATTCTCACCAATATAGCCAAGAAAGAGAGTAAATCATCATCAGAAAAATATTTTCAGAAAAGGGGAAAGTCAAAAAAATGCCTGAACTGTTTTTTCTAGGTAGCTCGCTAGCTATGAAGCCAAGCAATATTAGCCAAAATGTGTAGGCTAGACCTAACGTTAAGTCAAACAGAGCACTAGCAGTATGAGTTCATACACACACTTCCTTTAGTAATGTGTCTCATTTCACTTTCATAAAGTAATTGTTGCTAAGTAATTGTGTCTCTGTTTGGTGGTTATAGGAAGCGGAATGATTACATATTTTTTGTAATGAACCAATGAAACGTGAGAATCGCAGAAAACAAGGAAAATATGATACCGAAGTCGTCTTTACATTTTAACTATGGAGGCACCTATTGGATAAATGTGTTAACTCCACTGTTGAACATATTGAGCTGGTTTTCAGGCATTTTGGGCTGGTTTGGAGCACTTGTTGGGCTGGAATTTGTAATTATTTTGCACCCTACTCAGTTTTTTGTGTGCTTTCTTGGTCATCCACACACACAATAGTGCAGCAAGGAGAGCAGAAGAAACATACATGCAACCTGTCAGATGAAAGGGTAGAAAGTGACTGTCTGTCGCTGCAGACCTGCAACCGGACCAGACCGGACCAGACCAGCGCTCAGGACAGGACACAACACGACTCCCAGGTCAGCAACCCAACACAGGATGCAGACGCATGCAGTTAACACATAAACAAAGCCAACCATGTTCATTAAAAGTTCAAAGAATTTACCTGACAAAACTCTGCCTCTCTTCATAGACAACAACCCCTTCTGTTGTCAAGGAGACGAGGAGCGTCGCCCTCTGATGACATCACAGGGTGAGCGGTCTCATGTGACCTATCAGGCGTCCAGGGACGACCAGAGCTGGAACATGAACCGTCAGGTTGGTGGAAATACAAGATGATCATCAGGATAAGGTCATGTTCCAGTACACTGCATCAAGTGCTGCTTCCTTGTGTTAACATAATGGAAGCAACGATCAAGTGCTTATTCCCCTCTCTCCACGGTGAGCGTTTGTTGTTGCTGGCAAGGGAGCAGGGATAAGGTTACATCAGTGGGTGAGCTATCAACCAGATGGCATCAATGTTTGTGTTTTCAAACGACACTTCATTATTCATGCAGACACAAGTGAGAGTACCTCACGCAGTCAGGGCATGTTCAACTACTATTTCCAGAGAGTGATATCATGGAGGCAGAGCAGATCACTCCTCCATATCGGTTACAGTAATGGGAACTTCACACAGTTTGGTAAACATTCATTATGCAGAATCACAATTCACACAAAGGTTTCACATCCATTATTCAGTGAGAGGGCTCCGTGGAAACGCTGTGCAGACAAAGGGGACGTAGAGAGCAGTCCAGCTGTTTGAAGAATAGGTGGCATCTAAAAGTTCCTATCTGTGCTGATGCTCTTTAAGCTCCTCTCTGGGTAGTTACAGAAAACAAGATGGCACCAGGAGAATCTCTGCATCGGAACACAAGGAGCCGTGTCCTAGCAGTGTGCTTTTCATTTAACTGACACTCTTTTTCAAAGCAACATTTTATACAGAGCATACAAAAGTAGAGCATTTCGAACAATTAAAAGGATCAGAAGTGCATAGTTCTAACAATATTTGGGTGGTCAGAGTCGAGGAACGGCCTGTATTTACCAGACACTGCAGAATAATCACCATCTCTGTCCACGCACGCAGGCCAGCATGTCTTTGTATCCAGACAGGATCCCAGAAAACATTAGTTGAATGTGATGTGAAGAAGATATTAGCTGGTTGTATGTGATCTAAAGAACATATTAGCTGATGTGGACGTTCCACTTTCCAGCACGGCTGTCCTTGATCGTTTAAACGATTAGAGACCTGAGTCTGTGCTCTGGCTTCATCTTATCCTATTACTCCTGTGCACGCAGGAGCTGGTTAATGATGTTATCTTAATTAACCTGCAGGAGACCGCCGGACAGGGAGAACTCCATCCTTCATCTGAGTAGACACCTCATTACTCTCATAACCATCATCACCATCATCATCTTTATCATCATCATCACCATCATCATCTTTATCATCATCACCATCATCATCTTTATCATCATCACCATCATCATCTTTATCATCATCACCATCATCATCTTTATCATCATCACCATCATCATCTTTATCATCATCACCATCATCATCTTTATCATCATCACCATCATCATCTTTATCATCATCACCATCATCATCACCACCATCATCATCACCACCATCATCATCTTTATCATCATCATCTTTATCATCATCATCATCTTTATCATCATCACCACCATCATCACCATCCTCATCATGTAGACTAAACTACCACACGGTCCATTCATACACTATTCATTTACAGCCATTTTCTGTTTCTTCATTTCTGGTTTCCTTTGTGATCATCGTCCTTATGACCGTAACCATGGTGGTGTTTAGGGATGTTCTGTTGCTGTCATGACGTTCAAACCAGAGCATTGCCTTAGCGATGCAGTGTTCAAAATGTGGGAATGTTTGCATGTGTATTTGTACTGTCCAGTGTGTGTGTGAGTGTGTGTACAGTATGTGTGTGTGCAGCATTTGTGTGTATCTGTGTGTGTGTACAGTATGTGTGTGCGCAGAATCTGTGTGTGTGTAAAATTCCACACACAGATTCTAGCTACAATTCCAGCTCGTAACAGCAGAAAGCCAGGGAGTCAATATCTCCCATTGGGCCCTGTGTCATTACTTCATGTGTGTCATTAGTTAATCGGGTATTGATGAGAGTATTGACAAGCGGCTAATTAATCTCAAGCCCTGCTTGGGCTTTCATACATTACCTTAATTATGTTCTTCATCTTAGTCGTCTGACACTAACACACTTTGTCTTCCTGTTAGAGTGTGAGTAACGGCAGCTGTCTGTCTCACTGTGTTGTCACGGCAACGTGTCTGTCTGCAGGGGGGCGGGTTCCTCGTTCCTCAGGCCGCACACCGATAGGCTGTTGTGCAGAACTTACCAAACATCTGTGCTGTGATTGGTTGTACACTTCCTTACATGCTCAAAAAGGTAAGTTTAATTCAGTCAGATTTTGAGGGCATGTTTACGGACGGAAGTGTTCTGCCACGGCCATTTAAAAAATGTTATGAGTCAAATGCACATAAGAAGAAGTGAAGCGCACCCCGCAGTCAGGCTGCTGGGAGAAGGCTGGGTAAGGACCTCTCCCTGCTGGCCTCCACCCAGACGCTGGGTAAGACCTCTCCCTGCTGGCCTCCACCCAGACGCTGGGTAAGACCTCTCCCTGCTGGCCTCCACCCAGACGCTGGGTAAGACCTCTCCCTGCTGGCCTCCACCCAGACGCTGGGTAAGACCTCTCCCTGCTGGCCTCCACCCAGACGCTGGGTAAGACCTCTCCCTGCTGGCCTCCACCCAGACGCTGGGTAAGACCTCTCCCTGCTGGCCTCCACCCAGACGCTGGGTAAGGCCTCTCCCTGCTGGCCTCCACCCAGACGCTGGGTAAGACCTCTCCCTGCTGGCCTCCACCCAGACGCTGGGTAAGACCTCTCCCTGCTGGCCTCCACCCAGACGCTGGGTAAGACCTCTCCCTGCTGGCCTCCACCCAGACGCTGGGTAAGACCTCTCCCTGCTGGCCTCCACCCAGACGCTGGGTAAGACCTCTCCCTGCTGGCCTCCACCCAGACGCTGGGTAAGACCTCTCCCTGCTGGCCTCCACCCAGACGCTGGGTAAGACCTCTCCCTGCTGGCCTCCACCCAGACGCTGGGTAAGGACCTCTCCCTGCTGGCCTCCACCCAGACGCTGGGTAAGACCTCTCCCTGCTGGCCTCCACCCAGACGCTGGGTAAGACCTCTCCCTGCTGGCCTCCACCCAGACGCTGGGTAAGACCTCTCCCTGCTGGCCTCCACCCAGACGCTGGGTAAGACCTCTCCCTGCTGGCCTCCACCCAGACGCTGGGTAAGACCTCTCCCTGCTGGCCTCCACCCAGACGCTGGGTAAGACCTCTCCCTGCTGGCCTCCACCCAGACGCTGGGTAAGACCTCTCCCTGCTGGCCTCCACCCAGACGCTGGGTAAGGCCTCTCCCTGATGGCCTCCACCCGGACGCTGGGTAAGACCTCTCCCTGCTGGCCTCCACCCAGACGCTGGGTAAGACCTCTCCCTGCTGGCCTCCACCCAGACGCTGGGTAAGACCTCTCCCTGCTGGCCTCCACCCAGACGCTGGGTAAGACCTCTCCCTGCTGGCCTCCACCCAGACGCTGGGTAAGACCTCTCCCTGCTGGCCTCCACCCAGACGCTGGGTAAGACCTCTCCCTGCTGGCCTCCACCCAGACGCTGGGTAAGTCCTCTCACTGCTGGCCTCCACACAAACATGCTACGACCTTCATACAATCACTCCTCCACATTTGATCAATTTAGCAACACAGACTACAGCAGCCCAGACTGCAGACTACAGCAGCCCAGACTACAGCAGCCCAGACTACAGCAGCCCAGACTACAGACTACAGCAGCCCAGACTACAGCAGCCCAGACTACAGCAGCCCAGACTACAGACTACAGCAGCCCCGACTACAGCAGCCCCTTCACTACCCCCCTTTCAGAAGCTGCTGTGATTATTGTTTATAGATACTGGCAAGAATTAAAGTATTGCCTGCAGGCAGCATAATTATTTACAGCTGAAAAGTCATATCATTATCAGCAGGCTCCTAATTGCCAGAAGTAATATCAATGTTAGTTGATTAAGTGTGGGTTTTCTTCTTCCATCTACATGACATGGGGATCGGTTCCCTGGCTTATCTCAATACAGCTGCTCGGCCGGTTTCTGCTCTGCTGGGTTACAGAGGGAGGGTGGGGGATGGAGGAAGAGAGAGAGAGAGAGAGAGAGAGAGAGAGTGAGAGATAAGGGGAGAAGGACAGAGAAAGAAAGAGAACAAGAGAGGGAGAGAAAGAAGGAGAGTGGGGGGGAGAGACACAAATAGAGAAAGAAAGAGAGTGAAGGGAGAGAAAAAGAGCAAAATACAGCACAGCAGCAACTTCATATGAAAACCATCGATTACAGTTTCCGTAGTTTACTCACAAGGTCAAACTGCACAGGCCACCATGCCTCGCTGCACACAAACAGGCCGAGTTTGTTCAGACCTTCACGGAGACAGGAGCTGTAATATCCAGTCATGTATTCTCAGCACCGTTGGGCCTCGTGTTTCTAGGAAGGGACATGAAGGAGAAGCAATCTGGCATGATGCTAATCTGTCATTCAGGAACAAATGATTGATTAAGAAATGTTTACTGGACCTACAGTACAGAAAGCCTGGTTCGCTCTGCTATCAGCATGTCTGAATATTGAGTCATGCATCAAGGACTCAGAGATACACAACATCATAATTCACCAGGAAGAGTATGAAGATATGAAAGTTCCTTGATTTAATGTTCACATCATGTAATATTTTATAAATTACTTATAGAATATTTACATTTTCTCAGATAATGCATGTTGTTCTGTGATGTGAGCATGTGAATGTATGTATCCTGTAAGAGATCCATCCATGTCATTCTTCATTATTACAGTGATGAGTGTTCGAGTGCACGGTATGGGGAGGGTGATGAGTGCACTAACTGGCTCATAGTTTTGAGTTCTTTTTACAGAAGCAGAACCCTAACCATGTCTTAGTACATGTGAGCAGCTCTGTCATCTAACTGTCAGACAGGTGGCTCTGGCTGTTTGCCTTTCTCCCCTCTCCCATTCATGAGTAAGTCCAGGGATTGACTGAAGCATCTGAGCGAGTGTTGACAGGAAGTGGGCTGGTGAGTGAGCGAGTGTTGACAGGAAGTGGGCTGAAGCCTGGTGACAGGAAGTGGGCTGGTGAGGGTGCTGGAACAGGAAGTGGGCTGAAGCCTGGTGAGGGTGCTGGAACAGGAAGTGGGCTGAAGCCTGGTGAGGGTGCTGGAACAGGAAGTGGGCTGAAGGCTGGTGAGGGGTGCTGGAACAGGGGGAGAGTTAACAGGCTTTACAAACCTTTTGAGTCTTAACCAAGACTTTTCAGCACTGTTCAAAACATAGTGAAGTATAATATAGACAAGAAAGACTGCTCCTTGACCACCTAAATACTTTTAGAACGATGGACTTCTGATCCTTGATCTTCTGTATGTCGCTTTGGATGAAAGTGTCTGCTAGATGAATGAACTGACTAAAGGTTCTGCTTTCTGAGAAGGCTCCATGCTTGCAGCTAGTGATGTCATATCCTGTCACAGCTCATAGTTTGTCTCGTCTGCGCCGGTTGGGGTCCCATAGTCACATTGTGCAGAGAAGTGGAATGATTGTTCAAAGGGCACTGCAGAGACTGATTAAAGCAGTCCCGGGGGGGTGATTAGGGCTTGGTCTCCGGGGTAACGGAAGCACCCAACATAAAAACTGAAGATGCTCCTGAACTAGACGCCCTCCCTGACCAAGACTGCCCTGCTGGACTGAACCACCTCCACTCATCTGTTCACTCCTAGATCAGGGTCCGAGACCACAGAGTGAGTGTGTGTGTGTGTGTGTGTTTGTATGTGTGTGTGTGAGTGAGTGAGTGCATCAATGTGTATGTTAGTGAGTGTTTTTGTGTGTGTCTTACTGTGTGTGAGTGTGCTAGTGTCAGAGCTTCAGTGAGGAATCATGATGTGAGAGACTGCTAGATGTCACTCCCTGAAACCCCCTAACCCTGAAACCCCTAACCCTGAAACACCCTAACCCTGAAACACCCTAACCCTGAAACCCCTAACCCTGAAACCCCTAACCCTGAAACACCCTAACCCTGAAACACCCTAACCCTGAAACACCCTAACCCTGAAACACCCCCATGGGACAGGGTCCTTCTGCTCATGCTCAGAGACGGATTTACTCAATACTTTCAGCTCAGTGGTTAGAGCATGTGACTCCAGCTCAGTGGTTAGAGCATGTGACTCCAGCTCAGTGGTTAGAGCATGTGACTCCAGCTCAGTGGTTAGAGCATGTGAGTCCAGCTCAGGGAGGTGGCATATTCTAACTCCAGCCTGTATGTTGCTTTGGCTAAAAACATCTTGTGAAGGAAAATACTCTGTTAAGTTTCTAAGTCGCTGGACGCTGTCAGCCACATCCTTGGAGCAGTGACTTGTCAGCCCAGTGGTGCAGAGGTTAGCTGTTTCCAAGTAGGGATGTGCTGGGTTAGTCATTCTGCAGGTCACTGTGAAAGGTGTGGTGATTCTGAGTGTTTGAAATGGAAATTCTTCCAGGAGGATTTCCTCAGAAGACGCGCTGGGCTGGAGGAGCATGTGAGCTCACTGAGAGAGCAGCGCTCACTGTTTGAACTCCTCTGGTTATTTAGGGGTACAATGTTCAGCCTGTGTGTTTAACCTAGTTTTCTTTTGAACTTTTAATGATCTATTTCCCAAAGTTAATGATTTAGCACCAGCCGCACTACTGTGTGCCAGATTAGCATACTAACGCAGGAACACAGGGAAGGCTGAGGTAGAGGCTCACTGGAACATCTCTCTGTTCTCCATCCCCTCTCTCTCTCTTCCTCTCCCCCCCCCCCTTTCTCTACCTCCTCCCCTCTCTCTCTCTTTCTCTTCCTCCCCCCCCCTTTCTCTACCTCCTCCCCTCTCTCTCTTTTTCTCCCCCTGTTGTTTGAGAACAGCTTCTGAGTCCCTGCATCTGCCTGTGGACAGAGCTGAGGTATGTGTTGTGTGTTTCTGCTGGGTGACATACGGAGAGAGAGAGAGGGGTCGAGGGAGAGAGGGGGGTGGAGGGAGAGAGAGAGGGGTGGAGGGAGAGAGAGAGGGGTCGAGGGAGAGAGAGAGGGGTGGAGGGAGAGAGAGAGGGGTGGAGGGAGAGAGAGAGGGGTGGAGGGAGAGAGAGAGGGGTCGAGGGAGAGAGAGAGGGGTGGAGGGAGAGAGAGAGGGGTGGAGGGAGAGAGAGAGGGGTCGAGGGAGAGAGGGGGGTGGAGGGAGAGAGAGAGGGGGTGGAGGGGAGAGAGAGAGGGGTCGAGGGAGAGAGAGAGGGGTCGAGGGAGAGAGAGAGGGGTCGAGGGAGAGAGGGGGGTGGAGGGAGAGAGAGAGGGGTGGAGGGAGAGAGAGAGGGGTCGAGGGAGAGAGGGGGGTGGAGGGAGAGAGAGAGGGGTGGAGGGAGAGAGAGAGGGGGGTGGAGTCAGTGATGGATGAGCCAGAGTGCATCGCAGGGTCTCACATCAGATGAAGTGTGAAGGATCTCGGAGGTGGTCCGAGTCATCGCTCCTGACTGAGCAGAATATGGTGGAGAACTCGCTGACGAGAAAACCTAAGTTGTTACACGCCAATTTGGTCAAATGTGCTACGTTTCCATCGTGACAATGTGCGATGTGCTATGTTTCCATAGTGACAATGTGCGATGTGCTATGTTTCCATAGTGACAATGTTACTTTGGACGTTTGTATGCTTTCCATGTTATTAGCTGTCTTCTTCTGATGGATCAAGGGCTATGGAGTCATCACCTGTGTGTGGATGGAGTCATCACCTGTGTGTGGGTGGAGTCATCACCTGTGTGTGGGTGGAGTCATCACCTGTGTGTGGGGGGAGTCATCACCTGTGTGTGGGGGGAGTCATCACCTGTGTGTGGGTGGAGTCATCACCTGTGTGTGGGGGGAGTCATCACCTGTGTGTGGGTGGAGTCATCACCTGTGTGTGGGGGGAGTCATCACCTGTGTGTGGGTGGAGTCATCATTTCCTCTTTGTTTCCTTCTGTACTCAGTTCTCAAATCATTAAGAGGGAGAGAGAAAGAGAGAGAGAGAGAGAGAGGGGAGAGAGAGGGGGGAGAGAGAGGGAGAGAGAGAGGGAGAGAGAGAGAAACAGCTGTGTGTTTGGGATGAAGTCCGTTCTCTACTATGAATCAGATCAGGTTCCCAGCTTCTCCACACGCCACTACAAAGTAATTCATAGCTTCGGGGGACCTTGAAGAGTTGGAGTAAGTTGTGAACATATCTTCAAATAGGATTTGAGGGAGAAGCAAGTCGGTAATTAGTCTGAGCATCGCAAACGAGCTTCAGTCTGCAGCTGCCTCGTCCCCCATGCCTCCCCGTTCCATTCAGCTCTCAGGAAGCAGCCGTGAGCAGAGGCAGATACTGAAGGGTGTCTTCCAGGATTGGACCGGTGGTTGGTAGCAGTGGATGGGCCACGCATCTCCTTGTTTGTCCCCACAAAATTCTGAGAGAGTGGGGGGGGGGGGGCAGGAGAGTGGGGGAGGGCAGGAGAGTGGGGGGGGGCAGGAGAGTGGGGGGGGCAGGAGAGTGGGGGAGGGCAGGAGAGTGGGGGAGGGCAGGAGAGTGGGGGAGGGCAGGAGAGTGGGGGGGGCAGGAGAGTGGGGGGGGCAGGAGAGTGGGGGAGGGCAGGAGAGTGGGGGAGGGCAGGAGAGTGGGGGGGGGCAGGAGAGTGGGGGGGCAGGAGAGTGAGGGAAGGCAGGAGAGTGGGGGGGCAGGAGAGTGGGGGGGCAGGAGAGTGAGGGAGGGCAGGAGAGTGGGGGGGCAGGAGAGTGGGAGGGGGCAAGAGAGTGGGTGGACCAGGGCATTCTCCACTGTCAGTCAAATCAGTAATTGTAGAGTCAGACCAGCCTGATAGCAGAGCTGCATTACCTGCTAGATAGGCTGTCTAACCTGCTCCAGACACACCCTCCCTCAACACCCTCCCCCAGGGATGATCATGTCATATATAAACAAATGTTATCAGCCAACACCATCTGGAAATATGGAAATATATTCCACTTCCTCTTTTGTCCTTGAATACTTCTTCATTGGAAGATATGCACTCTGCTCCAGTCAGGTCTGCATTGTAATCACTCAGCAGGCTGTTCTCTCCACAGAGACGTCCAGATCCTGCAGAGAACAGCAGAAGATCTAGGATCAGGAGTGCAGAGTTCTAACAGTGTTCCAGTGGTCAGAGTCTAGGAATGGTCTGTATTTACCAGACACAGTGTAAAGTAACATCTCAGCTACCAGACACAGTGTAAAGTAACATCTCAGCTACCAGACACAGTGTAAAGTAACATCTCAGCTACCAGACACAGTGTAAAGTAACATCTCAGCTACCAGACACAGTGTAAAGTAACATCTCAGCTACCAGATACAGTGTAAAGTAACATCTCAGCTACCAGACACAGTGTAAAGTAACATCTCAGCTACCAGACACAGTGTAAAGTAACATCTCAGCTACCAGACACAGTGTAAAGTAACATCTCAGCTCTTCTGCTGGTGATGTGTGCGGGGTCTGGCTCTCTTTAGTATTAATTACCCGCCGCCCTCCCCTGGCACCTTCACCTGCACCTCTAAGGCCCCCCCACTCCGGCACTGGCTGACCAGGGTTCAAACCAATTAACAAGCAGCTTCCTTGCAGGAGGCTGGGCATCTTGGGTGCTGTGTGGTTCAGATGAATAATGAAGCATAACCAGGCTGCTCACCTGCTGCTGCTTCCATAGGGTTAGGGCTGCTGCAGACAGACAGACCTATCACCTGCTGCAGCCAGACAGACCTATCACCTGCTGCAGCCAGACAGACCTATCACCTGCTGCAGCCAGACAGACCTATCACCTGCTGCAGCCAGACAGACCTATCACCTGCTGCAGCCAGACAGACCTATCACCTGCTGCAGCCAGACAGACCTATCACCTGCTGCAGCCAGACAGACCTATCACCTGCTGCAGCCAGACAGACCTATCACCTGCTGCAGCCAGACAGACCTATCACCTGCTGCAGCCGGACAGACCTATCACCTGCTGCAGCCGGACAGACCTATCACCTGCTGCAGCCGGACAGAGATATCAGATGTGAGTGAGTGAGTGAGTGAGTGAGTGAGTGAGTGAGTGAGTGTGTGTGTGTGTGTGTGTGTGTGTGTGTGTGTGTGTGTGTGTGTGTGTGTGGTGTGTGTGTGTGTGTGAGTGTGTGTGACAGAAAGAAAAGGGAGAGAAAAATAGTTTCTTTACTTGAAAAAACAGAAAAACTAAAGTATGGTTGAGCTTCACCCTTCTCTGTTCATCTCGTAGTTCTACCTCACGCGTCTGTCTGGGTGACTGAAGCAGTTGCCTGGACTTGTTAACATTGACAACAGCGAGGGTTTAACCCTTTAAAGTAACGCCCATACCCTTTCCCCTAGCACAGGTAAGGTTCCTAAACCCCCCACTCAACCTAGTTAACCACCATAACTAATGTTCCCTGCCTGGCTCTTTGTGTGCTCTGCTCGCCCAGCCTCTAACACGAGCCGACAGCCAGCTTTGCTCCTTTATTAACTCTGCGTCACTCCTAATCAGGGACAGTGAAATCAGGCGGCACTGCATGCTTGTGTGAACTCACACCCACCACTGAGGCCTGTTACACACACACACATTCATACATGCACGCACACACACACAAACATGCATACACACATGCACACACACACACATTCATACATGCACGCACACACACACACACACATAATGAACCAGCCCTACTGGACTGAGCCTTGCCTCTATGTGGGTTAGGGTTAGGGCCTCTATGTGGGTCAGCCCTGTGCAAAACTCTATTGATTTTCCTCTGTGTCTGTGTGTTGGAAATCCAGGCTCTAATACTGAAGAGTCCCCAGCATCATGGCTCTGCCCCCAGTGTCCCAGGCATTGACACACAATGGGCTTGTTTGATAAAGAGACAGACTGACATTCGAACAGGCAATTTGTGAGCGATGGGGAAGGGGGGGTCAGGAATTCACGACAGTCCCTTTAAAGAATGTAACATCACCCATATGTCACTCTGCCCTAGTGCATACTCACCAGAGTGGAAGATCCGGACGCAAGAAGCCTCTCTCTTTCTCCCTCTCTCTTCCTCTCTCTGTCATCTTGGCCTGGTGACTCTCCCCCTCCTCTCCAACGCAGAGCTAAAGCCTAACGTTGTTAGTCTATCACATTAAACCATGCAGTGTCCATCTAGAGCTGAATATAGGCCACAGCATGGTAAAGCAAGAGAGGGGGGGAGGGGAAAGAGAGAGAGAGACGAGAGAAAGGGGGGACAGAGACAGACAGAAAGAGAGCGAGAAGGGGAGAGAGAGAGAGAGAGAGAGAGGGGAAAAGAGAGAGCCACACACCATTTTCAGCTTCAGTTGTAGGGTGGAGAAGTTACATTTCACAATGAAACTCTGTGAACATATGAACCTTCATAATGGATGACTGGAATGTCACAAATCCTGAACATCCAGAGTGGACTGTGCTCGCTTGTCCCTCCCCCCCTCTCTCCCTCCCTCTCTCCCTCTCTGACTCTTCCTCCTTCCCCCCTCTCTGTCTCTCCCTCCCTCCTCTTAGTGCTCTCTGAGGACTCTGATCCTTCCTGTTGCCCCGCTGGTCTCCCCCCTCGTCCACCTCCCGGTGCACTTTGACCCTGACTGCTTAACGGCTCATTTAGAAAATTGGCTAATTTGTAAATTGCTGAGTTTGGAATAGAGCTGCCTTCGAGCTGGTGGCTGTGTTTGTTCAGATGACCGGCTCCACCAGAGGAGCAACCTGGTGTGATCACTGGTGCTGCTCACCTGAAACAGACCATCATAATAATAACAAAAATAATAATAATATCAACAAGTATGTGGTTTCTCCAGGATGCCCCCTTGGTTGTGGCGGTAACCTCAGGGCCTCTCCCTCCGGGTGAGCAGTCACTGAAACATGCTCTGGCTCTGTTACACTCATCTGGGTCTGTTCTGTTAGATTTATTTACGCTGCAGTGATCACATCCAAACCCTCTTACCTGGGAGGGATAACTTCTTACCTGGAGGATAACTTCAACCTGGGAGGATAACCTCTTACCTGGGAGGATAACTTCAACCTGGGAGGATAACTTCAACCTGGGAGGATAACCTCTTACCTGGGAGGATAACCTCTTACCTGGGAGGATAACTTCTTACCTGGGAGGATACCTCTTACCTGGGAGGATAACTTCACCTGGGAGGATAACCTCTTACCTGGGAGGATAACTTCAACCTGGGAGGATAACTTCTTACCTGGGAGGATAACTTCTTACCTGGGAGGATAACCTCTTACCTGGGAGGATAACCTCTTACCTGGGAGGATAACCTCTTACCTGGGAGGATAACTTCTTACCTGGGAGGATAACCTCTTACCTGGGAGGATAACTTCAACCTGGGAGGATAACCTCTTACCTGGGAGGATAACTTCTTACTGGGAGGATAACTTGACCGGGGCACTCTGATGTGAGATACTGACCTCGTGAGAAATGTGAGACAGAAATTCAGGTTCAGAAGGATTTGCCTGACGCCAGGAGAGGCAGAACACAATGTGACACACCCTGCCAGATGTTACTTTACACTGTGTCTGGTAGCTGAGATGTTACTTTACACTGTGTCTGGTAGCTGAGATGTTACTTTACACTGTGCCTGGTAGCTGAGGATGTTACTTTACACTGTGCCTGGTAGCTGAGATGTTACTTTACACTGTGCCTGGTAGCTGAGATGTTACTTTGTGTCTGGTAGCTGAGATGTTACTTTTACACTGTGCCTGGTAGCTGAGATGTTACTTTACACTGTGCCTGGTAGCTGAGATGTTACTTTGTGTCTGGTAGCTGAGATGTTTACTTTACACTGTGCTGGTAGCTGAGATGTTACTTTACACTGTGCCTGGTAGCTGAGATGTTACTTTGTGTCTGGTAGCTGAGATGTGGATATTGTTGCTCTGCTCTTGCTAGCTGCTCTTGCTAGCTGCTCTTGCTAGCTGCTCTTGCTAGCTGCTCTTGCTAGCTGCTCTTGCTAGCTGCTCTTGCTAGCTGCTCTTGCTAGCTGCTCTTGCTAGCTGCTCTTGCTAGCTGCTCTTGCTAGCTGCTCTTGCTAGCTGCTCTTGCTAGCTGCTCTTGCTAGCTGAGGTGGGGGTTGTTGTCCCGTGTGTAGCTGGGTACCTGGGGTGGTGTGAACATCTCAATGTCACATTTGAACTTTTAAAGGAGTATTCCTCTGTTTCTGTGTGATTGGATATATGACAACATGACAAACCCAGACAGAGGCCAGGTAGAGACGGAGGGAGGGCTGGTGTGTGTGTGTGCGCTCAGGGCTCCCCTGTCTGTCTCCAGACTAGACCGGCTGCAGTGAATGAGTGTTTAAACATGTGAATGAGGTTTGACCAGGCTGACAGGCGGGTGTGATAGAGGAGTGTGTGTGTGTTGTGTGTCCAGGCTGATAGAGGAGGGTGTCAGACTGTTACTGAGGGAATGATGAATACAGTCCCTCGTGTTCACACTCCCCTGCTGCTGGCTCTGAGCCTGCTGTGGCTCTACCAAGAGTGTGTGTGTGTGTGTGTGTGTGGTGTGTGTGTGTGTGTGTGTGTTGTGTGTGTGTGTGTGTGTGTGTGGGTGTGTGTGTGTGTGTGTGTGTGTGTGTGTGTGTGTGGTGTGTGTGTGTGTGTGTGTGTGTGTGTGTGTGAGAGAGAATAATTGTGCATATGCTGCATGTTCACGACACACAGTTCTGTTGGCGTCATTTCTAAAGCAGGAAGTGTATAAGCATGTTGGCCCCCCACACACAAGGTCAAAGGTCAACTGTGTCTTAAGGAGAGGGAGGGTGTTCGTTAGGGAAGGTGTGTGTTAGTTAGGAGAGTGTGTGTTTGTGTGCGTGTTATTTAGGAAAGGTGTATACATTAGTTACAAGTATGTGTATCTGTGAACTTGCAGAGGTGTGTGTGTGTGTGTGTGTGGTGAGTGGTGGAGGTGTGTGTGAAAGAGGCGTGTAGAAACAGTCAGATGAAACTGATGTACTCAGCACAGAGACGTACTCAGCACAGAGGCGTACTCAGCACAGAGGCGTACTCAGCACAGAGAGTACTCAGCACAGAGGGTACTCAGCACAGAGGTGTACTCAGCACAGAGGCGTACTCAGCACAGAGGCGTACTCAGCACAGAGGTGTACTCAGCACAGAGAGTACTCAGCACAGAGGTGTACTCAGCACAGAGGAGTACTCAGCACAGAGGGTACTCAGCACAGAGGTGTACTCAGCACAGAGGTGTACTCAGCACAGAGGAGTACTCAGCACAGAGGTGTACTCAGCACAGAGGGTACTCAGCACAGAGGTACTCAGCACAGAGGAGTACTCAGCACAGAGGAGTACTCAGCACAGAGGTGTACTCAGCACAGAGGCGTACTCAGCACAGAGGAGTACTCAGCACAGAGGTGTACTCAGCACAGAGGGTACTCAGCAAGAGGGTACTCAGCACAGAGGCGTACTCAGCACAGAGGAGTACTCAGCACAGAAGGCGTACTCAGCACAGAGGCGTACTCAGCACAGAGGACTCAGCACAGAGGTGTACTCAGCACAGAGGCGTACTCAGCAACAGAGGAGTACTCAGCACAGAGGATCAGCACAGAGGGTACTCAGCACAGAGGTGTACTCAGCACAGAGGCGTACTCAGCACAGAAGGAGGTACTCAGCACACAGAGGGTACTCAGCACAGAGGTAGTATCAGCACAGAGGTGTACTCAGCACAGAGGTTGTACTCAGCACAGAGGTGTACTCAGCACACAAAATGATTGACTGACAGTCAGAGAGGCTCACATTGAGAAAGAGAGAAGACATTGATATTGGAATGCAACCAGACTGTGTTATCCCACTGAGCTAAGGCCCATGTACTGAACTGGCATGCTGCTACAGTGAGTCCTCAGGTTCACCTGTAAACATTTGAACAGATTTGTCTGAAACAAGACCAGGGTTGATGAGTTTAGCTCCATCAGTGCTCCTGACTGATCCACAGAGCTCTTCAGAGAACCACAGGTTGAGGACACAAGTCATCCTTCCCCAAGTGGAGCTGTACATTCAACTTAAAACTGAAGAAACAGCATTAGAAAAGCTCAATGTTCCAGCCTAACCCAATCCCATCACACAAGTCCCTAAACTCTCTGTCAGGGAATGCAATTGTTATAATTGCGTTTATTGAAACTTGGGCAAGGTTTTTATTTAATTACACGTGCACTAACTGCAGAGTGGAGATGAGAAAAACACACAATCTTTCATCACACAACCATCCTCGCAAATCCAATTTGAGCTCCTTTCTCGAGATTGGTGCACATGTGAATGTCTGAAACGTGTGTGGTGTGTGTCCTCTTCCTGCTCTCCTCCCAGCCTTCTACCTGGTGCCTGTCCTCTCCTCCCAGCTCCTTATATGTGTGCTTGTGTGTGTGAATGTGAGTGGTGTTTATGTGTGTGTGACGTGCTGACAGCTCTCAGGTCAGACAAGCATGGGTGACAATAAGAAAGGGGTCGGGGCCCGCCCCTAACCCCCCAACCCCTTTAAAGAACGAGGGAGGGAGGGAGGAGGAGGGAGGGAGAGGGGGAGGGGGGAGGGAGGGAGGGAGGGAAGGGAGAGGGAGGGATGGAGGGAGGGAGGGGGAGTAGGAGGGGAGTGAGAGAGGGAGGAGAGGGAGGGAGGGAGGGAACGATGGGGAGGGAGGGAGGGAGGGAGGAGGGAGGAGGGAAGGGAGGGAGGGGAGGGGAGGGGAGGGAGGAGGAGGGAGGGAGGGAGGGAGGGTAGGGAGGGAGGGAGAGGGAGGGAGGGAGTTGGAGAGAGAGAGGGTTAATGGAGAAGGGAGAGAGAGAGGGAGGTGGAGAGAGAGAGGGAGAGGGTTAATGGAGAAGGGAAACAAATTAAACACAGAGACATGAACCCACATCTCTCCTGCTTGTGTGAGGATGGCTGGGGACAGGGAGAGAGAGAGAGAGAGAGAGAGAGAGAAGAGAGAGGGAGAGAGAGAGGGAGGGAGGGAGGGAGTAGAAGAGAGAGGCAGGGAGAGAGAGAGAGGCAGGAGGGAGAGAGAGAGCGAGTCCATGAAGGAGAGAGGGAAGGAATGCCTGTATGTAGTGTTGGCATGGCGCCAGTGTTGGCAGCATCATAAATCAGGAACACATGAAACTGTGGTGACACCCTGTCTCAAACACTTGAGCCACTCACAGGCCAACACACACTTCTCCATGTGTGTGTGAGGATAAGTGGTCTTGTAAAACCACCATTGTGGGGACTAGAAGTCCAGTAATCAGAAAGAACCTTGTGGGGATATTTGTGCCTGGGCCCACAGGAAGATCACTGGAGCCTCACGACTACATGTGATGTTTCCAAGTGTGGTTACGGTTAGTGTTAGAATCACATTAAGGGTTAGTGTTAGCGGTTAGGGTTAGGGATACCACAATTTTGAGTGTGTGTGAGTGTGTGTGTGTGTGTGAGTGTGTGTGTGTGAGTGGAGTGAGTGAGTGAGTGTGTGTGTGAGTGTGTGTGTTTGGCAGCAGTGAGATGGAGAACAGCATCCCGCCAAAACATCCCAGGTTGCCTTGGACACCAGAAGAGCTCTGTCATTCTCCCCCCCCCCCCCCACCCAACATCTACAAACCCCACACACACCCAATACCCTCCCCCACACACACCCAACACCCTCCACCACCCATTCCCAACACCCTCCTCCACAAACAAGGTACTTCTCAGTGTCCTCCTCCCACCTCTCCCCTCTCCCCATCCCTCCTCCCCCCAGTCTTGGCTGCAGGTGGATCAGTCCTTCTGTTGCTGCTGTCTGCAAAGCTTTTGTCCTCCTCCCTTATAATTGCATTGTGCCTGGTTGCAGAGAGCTGAGTGTGTGTGTGTGTGTGTGTATTTTTGCACGTGACAATTTGTGTGCGTGTATTTGTATGTGTGTCTAAGGGTGTGTGTGTGCATCTGAGGGTGTGTGCGTGTGTCTAAGGGTGTGTGTGTGTATCTGAGGGTGTGTGTGTGTATCTGAGGATGTGTGTGTGTATCTGAGGGTGTGTGTGTGTATCTGAGGGTGTGTGTGTGTATCTGAGGGTGTGTGTGTGTATCTGAGGATGTGTGTGTGTATCTGAGGGTGTGTGTGTATCTGAGGGTGTGTGTGTGTATCTGAGGGTGTGTGCTTGTACATGCAAGGGAGGGCCTTGCTTGCTTTTCATCTGTTGCCTATGGTGCATCTAAGCAGAACCCCCCCCCCCACACACACACACACACACACGACACACCCACACGACACACACACCACACACACACCCCCCCACACACACACACACACCCCCACACACACACACACACCCACACACACACCCCCCACACACACACACACACCCCCACACACACCCCCCCACACCACACACACACACCCCCACACACACCCCTACCACCCACACACACCCCCACACCCACACACACACACCCCCCACACACACACACACCCCCACACACACCCCCCCCACACACACACACACACCCCCACCACACACCCCTACCCCCACACACACCCACCCCACACCCCACACACACCCCTACCCCCACACACACACACACCCCCTACCCCCACACACACACACCCCCACACACACCCACACCCCACACACACCCCCTACCCCCACACACACACACCCCCACACACACCACCCACACCCCCACACACACCCCCCCACACACACACACACACCCCACACACACCCCTACCCCCCCACACACACCCCCACCCCCACACACACCCCTACCCCCACACACACACACACCCCTACCCCCACACACACACACCCCCACACACACACCACACCCCCACACACACCCCTACCCCCACACACACAACACCCCCACACACACACACCACACCCCCACAACACACACACCCCACCCCCACAACCCCACACACACCCCCACACCCACACCCCCACCCCACTACACACACACACCCCCACACACACACACACACACACACACACACACACACCCCCACACACACCCCTACCCCCACACACACACACACACACCCCACCACCCACACCCCAACACCCCCACAACACACACACACCCAACACACACACACACACCCCCCCACACACACACCCCCACACACACACACCACACACACACACACACACACACACACACACACACCCCCCCACACACACACCCCACACACCTACCACACAACACACCCCCCACAGGCCCTCCAGTGGTGTGAAAGCAGGCCTGTATAGTTGCATTGGTCAGCAGCGGCCTGTGGTCTCCATGGACGGTATGGGCATTTCATGCTTCATCTGGGCCTAGTGGTGGTGTGTCGCGCCAGGTGTGGGGTGCCTGTGTGGTGAGGAGGACGTGGGGTGAGGAGGGCGGTAGTAACTGAACCACCAGCAGCGAGGGATCATGGGACAACTTACACCGCCTAGGAGTAAAGTAGCGCTGTTCCCAGATTGAGGTACTCCAACCGTCTGCAAAAAGTAAACCTATCACCACACTCCTTTTAAATGGAGGAATATCTTAAAAAACAGATTTATGGGT
>CM042872.1:16779137-16784137 GCA_023658055.1 Thaleichthys pacificus
TCCCCGCACCCCCCCCCCCCCCCCACCCTCTTTCTCCCTGACAACCCCCCAATAAGATTATTCGCCCCAACCCGTGTACCCCGTGAGACACCCGCTCCCCCCCCCCTCTTTTTCCAGGATCGCACCAAGTTTCGTCTCCCGCCCCTCCCCCTGTGCCTACCTGAGTCTGGGGCATGAGGTCTTGTACATGGACACACACGGACCACACACACATGGCCTGCTCTTCAGGGGTCATTGTGCAGAGTGAAGATGGATGTGAGGGTCAGACTAAGTAAGGCCACGATGTAGACGTGTAGAACACAACCAGACTGTTATCAACCAGCTCAGCATGTGTTCTCGTCCTTCTCCTCCTGTGTCTCTCCCTGTACTGTACCATCATATATGAGTAAAGCTACATAGCATGCGTCCATCCAGCGATGGGTACCCTCAGGCATTATATTATGCGCATGTAGTCTCCAGTCAGTTTGACGTTGGCAAGCGCGCTGTCCTTAGTTCTGCACGTCCTCACTGATGTAGGCCTGTCCTTACTTCTGTCACCTACTCTAAAGTGTCTTCTCCTCTCCTCTCCCCATACTCGTCTACTCACTACAGGAAATCTCACCCACATACATTCCACTGTGTGCTTCGTCCTCTTGCTCTCGTATACTAACTCCTTCTCTGCATTGTGCTGACGACTGATAACACAGTTATGACACGGGTCTCTCCGTGTTCTGTCTCCGCTCAGTGTAGCCTGTCGCCATCCCATCATCCGTGTTGTCCGTCTGCCCCCACTCCCCATTGCGCTTGCTAGCACTTTACTCCTCTGTCCTCGTCGTTTCATACTGAGTACTCTCCTTATGTCTTGTGTCCCCATCGTAACTAACGGCGCTCGCTGTAGCCACTGCATCATTCTGCCGCATCATCACCCCACCCCTCCCCCTCTCCTCGTCCGACGCGCCAGCAACGGGTGTGGTTGTTTGGTCTCTTCCCTGCGCCCCCACGACACACCTCTTCTCTGCTATTCTCCTTCTGGTTTGTAGCTCCTGTGCGTCCGCGGGGGAGAGGCGGAGGCCCCATGGGCCTCAGTCTGGCGGCACAGAACGCACTGGAGGAACTGGAGGAGTATCCGCCCAGCGTGCTTGCGGCGCTTGCCACCCTTCACACTATGACGTTTATCTACTACGTTGTCCTTGCCTGAGCACTCCTGCCTTTGTCTCTATCGCCGTGCCCCCCTCCGCTGGTGCGTGTGCGTGTGCATGTTACCTCCGTGCGTGTCATCCACCTCTGCCGTCGGTTCCCACCCTGCAGGCTATTTCACGTGAGCGTGTAGTTACACGTCATTCTGTCTTGTTAGTGTACTTTCGCGTGCTATTCAGTGAGGATGGAGACTTGAGGAGAACCGGCACCTGTAGGGCTGAGGAGCGGAAGCACGGAGCATGAGAGGAGGACGAGGGAGGAGATGAGAAGAGGAGAGGAGGAGGAGGACGAGGAAGTAGTGAAGCAGGAGGAGAGGAGGTGGAGGAGGATCTTCAGTCCCACAATGCCCTCTCTCCTGCTCAGTGGAGGGGGAGGGGAGGAAAGGAAAGGAAAGGAGAGCGGAGAGGAAAGGAAAGGAGAGGAGAGGAGAGGAAGAGGAGGGAGAGGAGAGGAGGAGAGGAGAGGAGAGAGGAGAGGAGAGGAGAGGAGAGGAGAGGAGAGGAGAGGAGAGGAGGAGTCAGACTACAGATCCTCCAGGGTGTCTGGCTGCTAATTGTATCAGGGTCAGGAAATGACATCAGGGTCAGGAAGTGACATCAGGGTCAGGAAGTGACAGGGGATAAATGGCTGCCTGATCTGCTCCTCTGGACAACTGAAATGTTGTGGCTCCCAGATCCTCCTGGATCTGGACATGTGTGAGCTGTGTGTGTGTGTGTGCGCGTGTATGTGTATGGTGTTTGAGGTGTGTGAGGTGTGTGAGCTGTGTGTGTGTGTGCGTGAGGTGTGTGAGATGTGTGTGTGAGGTGTGTGTGGGAAGTATGTGTGTCTGTGTGCGGTGTAGGGGGAGGGTTGATGAGGGAAGGGAGAGAGGGAGAGAAGGGTGAGGTGGGAGGAGGGGGAGAGAGGGAGAGAAGGAAGAGAGGGAGAGAAGGGTGAGGTGGGAGGAGGGGGGAGAGAGGGGGAGAAGTGGTCTCTCTGACCACAGTCTCAACCAGACACTCTGGAAACATTCCTGCTGGTGTGTCATGAGACAGAGAGCCTCTCCACCCACCCTGTCTACTTAGCAACACTCACTGGGAGACACTAACACCCCCCCCCCCTCTCTCTCTCTCTCTCTCTCTCTCTCTCTCTCTCTCTCTCTCTCTCTCTCTCTCCTTCTCCTTCTCCTTCTCCTTCTCTTCTTCTCTCTCTCTATCCCTTCTCATTGTCTGTCTCTTTCTCTCTTCTTCTGTCTCTCTCTCTCTCTTCTTCTCTCCTCTCTTTCTCGATCTCTCTCTCTCTCCTTCTCTCTCCCCCAGACAGTCAAAGTTCTGCTTGTTGGGTCTGCCCTCTCACCCTCTTCAGCTTTACGAGGTCTATCTGTGGACATCAGTTGACATCATGTCCACATTCCAGAGGGCCAGATGCTCTCTTGTGACACGATGTGAGTTCCTCCCTCCCTGCACCCTCAATGACTCGCTTTCATCCCTGGCCGACTCCCCTATTGAGCCACACAAACACACACACAGACACACACAGACACACAGAGACAGACACACACCCTCCAGCCACACCAACACACACACACACAGACAGACACACACCCTCCAGCCACACCAACACACACACACACACACACACCCTCCAGCTCACAGAAAAAGCCTCCACATGATAATACCCCCCCCCCCCCCCTCTTTCCCAGAGACACCTTTTCCTGCTGGGGGGAACAGACAATGCATTGTGGGTGATCTGGAGAGATTGTAGCCCCTCCATCACAGCTCTGACGCCCTGCAGCTGAAGCTTGTTGGCCAGACTGAGGCTCATTGTTTCCCCCCCCGCCTGGAGGAGCTGCCTCCCTGAACAGACCCTGGGGGAGTCCTGTGGGGTCCCCAGGAGGTCCTGGGGGGGTCCTCAGGCCTCCGGACCCCTGGGGGTGCTGCAGCGGCCCAGGGCTCCACTAAATCTGCCCTCTCACGCTGCTCTTTATCCGACTGTGTTCCTGTGTTCCTGTGACCCGTGTGTCCCTGTGTTCCTGTGTCCCTGTGTTCCTGTGTTCCAGTGTTCCTGTGTTCCTGTGACCCCTGTGTTCCTGTGTTCCAGTGTCCCTGTGTTCCAGTGTTCCTGTGTTCCTGTGTTCCTGTGCTCCTGTGTTCCTGTGTTCCTGTGTTCCTGTGTTTCTGTGTTCCAGTGTTCCTGTGTTCCTGTGTTCCAGTGTTCCTGTGTTCCTGTGTTCCAGTGTTCCAGTGTTCCTGTGTTCCTGTGTTCCTGTGTTCCAGTGTTCCAGTGTTCCTGTGTTCCAGTGTTCCAGTGTTCCTGTGTTCCTGTGTTCCTGTGTTCCTGTGTTCCTGTGTTCCAGTGTTCCTGTGTTCCTGTGTCCATGTGTTCCTGTGTTCCTGTGTTCCAGTGTTCCTGTGTTCCTGTGTTCCTGTGTTCCAGTGTGTTCCTGTGTTCCTGTGTTCCTGTGTGTTTATTGTTCTGGGCCCAGGCGTGTTCATCCTCAATCCTACGTTTACGACGGCCTTTAAAAAGCTAATGTTTGTCATCTCATCTGTTTGTGGCAATTAAATGCTTCCTTTAGTGGTGTTGCAGGAAGATACAGGTTTACAGACCTGGGGAAGCAGGGCAGGGTAGCAGACATGCTCAGTTAGGTCCATGCGCTCCTAAAGGCAGTATCGATGCTTTATGTACCCCTCTGCAGTGTTGTTAATGGCAAATGACATTTACTGTGATCTGCAGAAGAGGCCATTCAATACACTGTATGCTTTATCTATCATGTCAAGCGCTCAATAAAAAAGCCCTCAGTGATATGAGAGACTCCACACAGACAGCCGCCCCTGGGCAAGACTCACACCTGCCTGTGTTCCCCAAAACAAAATGAATAGTTTATGTTTTCAAATCCTGGGTCAAATTTATCCAATTTACTTCCTTTTTTTCTGCTTGCATGCTTGCATATAGATTTGTGGACAAACTCACAAACCCAAACACACACAAGTCATTGAAATTGAAACCAAGTTCACATTTTCTAAACAGTTGAGGTGGTTTTCACAGTAGCTCATCACACTAATAGCGGGCCTGCCTGCCTGCCTGCCTGCCTGTCTGTCTGTTTGCTTGTTTGTCACCAGATCAGCTGACGTCACAGCTGCATGCTCTCCCACCTCTGCGCTCTGCGTTCCTGGTACGTTGCTGGAATGTTTGGTAATAACGGTAATGATGATGGAAACAATCATGGAGTGATTACCACACAGGGTCCACAACACAAGGACAGGAGGGAGCTGTGTGTGTGTGGTGTTCGTTAGTGTGTGTGTGTGTGTGTGTGTGTGTGTGTGTGTGTGTGTGTGTGTGTGTGTGTGTGTGGTGTGTGTGGTGTGTGTGTGTGTGTGTGTGTGGTGTGTGTGTGTGTGTGTGTGTGTGTGTAGAGTGGGTGCATGCGTGCACGTGTGTGTAAGTGTGTGCAGTTTGATTGCAGTGTGTGAGACTGAGCTAATCACACCCAGAGAGGCAGCCCAGGAACAGATGTCACACTTGTGCATCAATAAACGCTTATAAGTTACTTATTTGGAGTCGCTGCCATGAAGGGAAATGGCGTGAGCCCTCAGGCTGCATCCTGCCTGTCTAGTCCTGCATCTTCCAGATCGCTCCTCCGCCTCACAGCAGCCAGGCCAGCCAGCAGTGCACACAGAACTAACCTCCGATATTCCCTCTTCACTGGCAGCGCTACGTTTGCGCTGTGTTGACGTGGGAGAGCATTCGTGTTGAGATATTCACGAAACGCAAGCAATTCAAGGGCAGAATCCTGTTCCTGCTAGCTGACATAGAGACTAAACACAGACACCGTTCTTGAGTCT
>CM042872.1:16789137-16942244 GCA_023658055.1 Thaleichthys pacificus
GTTCTGCAATGTCAGGTCCTGTTGAAAGTGTTTAGCCTGTGGTGAGATCCAGACGTTCTTCTCCCACTCTGCCAGGTTGGCCATTCGCTCGTACGCTGGGCCTCCGTTAATAAGATCATAATGTAGCCTTTCATCATAAAAAGTTACAATGTATTATAAACCCCTTTTCAAAGATATGCAGGAAATGACTATGAAAATCGAACTCAGTATTTATATCTAGTCATAAACAATTACAGTTTGATATAAGTGTACACTAATGATCATAAGGTCTTAAACTGTCGATTATTGATGGAGCTCGTTTTGAAAGGTACATTTCATGTTGGCTGTTACTTAAACAGGGAATCCTGATTCCCAACTCTCCACTGATGCACATCTACTTTAGAAGATTGTGCACATGCATGCTTGCACATACACACACACACACACACACACACAAACACAGAGAGAGAAGGGGGAGAGAGGGGAGAGAGAAGGGAGAGATAACAGGTATGGAATGAGGACGGCAGGTCACAGTTCTACATCCATCTAGATTGAAAGCAGATTCATTGTTGGAATTACCACCCAACCACTTCCACACCTAACGACACAGAACAATGTACCAACAGCAAACAAAGTCACAGACAACAGAATGTAAATACTTTTACAGTTTTAAAAAATAGTGTTGAAAAAAACAGTTTCGCACATCAGACACTTGTGTTCTTATAGGATGTCGAGCATGACTGACAGCGGACACGTGATTGGAGACTGGAATGGAACGAACAACCTAAGGCTCGTGCCCTACTAACTTGCAGAGAATGGATCCATCCATGATTCGTTCCTCGGTGCCGTGAATACAGCAGGG
The DNA here is from genome assembly GCA_023658055.1 of Thaleichthys pacificus. Taxonomy (NCBI): domain Eukaryota; kingdom Metazoa; phylum Chordata; class Actinopteri; order Osmeriformes; family Osmeridae; genus Thaleichthys; species Thaleichthys pacificus. The sequence continues at coordinate 16,789,979 of CM042872.1, forward strand.
GAGAGCTATCTTTTGTGATCTAATTAAACGATGCAATACACAAGAAAAATCTATATACAATAAACCTATTTATTTTATTCTATATTATTTATTTCCTGAGAACATTATTATCCGCGGACATTAATGAATAGCTATGTCTAATCGTGTCCCTCAAATCCATTCGATTATTTAGTTGGATAAATAAGTAAATAGTCACTAGGCTAAGTGTGCAATAAAACCCAAGTTAGCTGTAATATGAAAAAGGGAACAGAGAGAAAAAAAGCGAAGCGGTACAGGCTGGGAGTTGATTAGGTTTGGAGTGAAAGCTGCTCTCTTTCTCGGCACACACAGAGTAAGTCCTTTATCACGGGGCGGCACTGGCGGAGCCTCGAGCTATTGGTAGCCTGGAGCAAGGTGCTAGGATAGCAAACGGGATCCTATCATGAAACTTCATAATAACACTGGGTTCGCCACAGCTGCGCTACGACCCCTTTGTGATGGAACAGATCTGTGCTAGATGAAATAGTGTTCTTCTTTGGTGTGAAATTATCATGTCTATTAATTCAGTCAGACATCCGCGTCTCTCCCCTCTCCCTCTCTCTTATTCCATTCCTTATCCGTGAAAATATGCGATTTCCAAGCAAATGGTCCATTTTACTAGAGTCATTTTTCATCGTTGATTCACAGAAAATAAGGTTAGGAGGGGGTGAGGCCGGGACGGAGACATTCAAACAAAACTAGGATTTTTGTCATTGTTCGTATTTGATGTAGGCTAGGCTAATCATTACGGTGTATGGTTTTAGATTATCACTGAAAAATAGACAGTATGTTTATTTGTATCGAATCAATTGATTTATCTTCGAATTAATATGCTAGACGTTTACGGAATAATGGTAGGCCGACATGACTTCAAACTCAATGTCAATGAATTAAATGCTAATTCACTATACAACAATTCCATAGACAAATAACTAACTTAGTTAATCATTACACTGTGTGTATTTTAATAAAATCAAATATCTATTAACAAGTTTCATTCTTACTTTTGAATACAAAAACGTTTTGGAAAGTATGCGATGTTTCCCTCTGGGTAGGCTATAGAGTTTGATCCGCCTTCTGATAAACTCCAAATAGCCAAACGAATTGGTTTAATCTCATGAAAATGAACACATTTTTCACCGAACACGGGTATTATTTCACTAATACTGATTGTACTTTGTGGCCTTTTTATCGTTCTATAAAGCATCCATATTCAGGCAAGTGGAGTGATCAGTTCAACTCCCAGTTCAAACTGAGACCAACTCGACATGCATCAGACGGGTAAATTGTAACGAACGTCAAGAGCTGGAATGACCAATTTAATGACCCGAGAACGACATTTGGTTCAAATTCCAAGAACCAAATAAATACATAAACTAATACATAAACAAACACAGATATATGAATAAAATATTTGGGTAGCCTATGTTGTTTATGGAGCGTGACGCCGTTTGGTTAAGCGTTCGCATCATTTGCGAGGTATGGTTTGATAAAAAGAGACAGTGCTCAAAGAGAGTTGATTGAAATGGCGTGTGCCTGGCTGACGGGAGCCAGCGAGGGACAAAGCCGCGCGAAGCCATGGCCACTCGAGCAATTATTCCTCCACGCTGAATTAGGATTAGTGCAATGGAAAGAAGCATATGTTTGGCCTGGGGCGGCCCTCCCCCCGGCCGACTTCAGAGAATGCGGGGAAAGAGAGGGAGACTGAAACTGGAATATAAACTACATTCACTGAGAGGGAAACATAACACAATGTGAATCCCTATTTTTCGTATATTTGCTAAACACAAGCCCATGAAATTACTGGGCATCAGTTCTTGATAGGTGATTGGAGAACAACTCGTCTCTGATGTGTAGGCTATCCAAAGTCTCACCACACCAACACTGCCAGGTCGGACAGGTTCACACAAAACATTATAAAGCTGGTGTCTGTCCCGAAGCTTTACTCCATAAACATCTTGGTGAATTTACAAGCTTATTGTTCTCAAAATAATAATGCTAAAAACTGTCGCGCACGGTCACCTTTTTTGTATTTGGTTAGGTTGAGCGTTGTCTCTGGCGTTACAGCTTTCAGCTCTTTCAATATCTGTGTATTATTGATAAATAGGGTAATTCCATAAACAATAATTGAATTAGTTTATGTTGATTTCTTAGTATAAATGTATTAACGTGTTCACTAAAGCTAGCATGCTTTTCTTAAAACATGTCTAATAGGCCTATTCCTAATGCTTTTGTATGTGTGTGTGGTCCCAAAGTGTCAACTCGAAGAAAAATCAAACACCTATCATTTCTAAATGACTTATATTGCATTTAAATTATCGAGCCCTGAGCCCACTCAAAGGCCCTTTTGTTTATTCAAAGTCAGTTAATGTTTTCTAATCGATTACCTGATGTCTCAAGTAATCAAAAGCGATTTGGTGGAGTCGTTGACCTCTTCCGGATTTTGCGCCCCGGCTCACACAGTGTTCTGGGGTCAAGGAGGGAGGGGGGGGGGGGGCGTCAGGGAGGGAGGGGGGGGCAGTGGACACGAATGAGGCTAGTTGTCAGAACTCGAGGACAATTAGCCATTTTGCGCTTGATTGCAAACTTATAGAGTCACATAATTCGATTGTACCGGTCACCATGCCTTGACATTTACGCAAACCTCAAGCCAACATAATTAACTTTGTGTGGTAAATGCCCTACATTGTAGAATGTTCTTACAAGATTTAATATATGCTATAACTCACTAACATCGATCAAAAAAGTCAAGCATAAAAAAACATCAAAAGCACTAAATGATTTGCTTGTTGCGTAACATGGCATCACAGTCCGTCTGAGGACACTTTCATTTTAGTCAGGTGATCAATACACCCGGTTCTTACGCCATGACAAAACCAAACCAACCAACAATGTTTACGACTGATAGCATGTAGGCTATGACAAGCCAGTATTTTACCGTTCTGTGTAAACGTTTATAAATGTGTGAATGCGTGTCACTCTAACATTGAGTGGCTCAACAGAATTATTCACACATTATTAGAACAGAAGCGCTTATTAATTATAACCGCTACAAACTGTAACGATGTAGTTCACACCAGCAGTTGTGGATTGAATTAGTCAAAATAGTGTTGCTATTGCTGACTAGCTGTTCACATTTCAGGTTTCTTCGTTTTTGAAAATTGCTTTAGCTGTAAGGCATTATGTAAAACTAGCTTTACCTGTTTAAAATAAAATTAAGGCAAAGTTACAATTTGGAATATAAAAGGTATGATATGTAAATTATAGGATCATTCAAAGTAAACAAACAAGAGACAATGGGATTTTTATAATGCCTCATTTGTAGTAGAAATAATAAGCCTAGCTCACCATATCCGCCATTGTGACTGATGCTGCTATCTATAGCCTAATTCTTTCGTTTCGCACTCAAACTGTTCTCCTTTACCATTGATACATTTATTAAATAACATTAGCATTAATGGCACACGAGAGAGGGTTCCTAATACCAGTGAATGCTATTTAATACGATTGTTTTCCTTTAAATTGACTATTTATGCTTTTTTTAGAAGCATCAGCCGGGTCTTCCTCTTTATGAGTGAGCTATAGTGCCTCGGGACAGGATCCCACACACCATCTGAGATGCAGCCAACAAAAACATGCCTGACAGACAATGCCTCGCTTCACCTGCCGCAGAACTGCATCGCCATTATGCCAAGGACATGTACTGTTAGGCTTCATTCACCTTATTTCAAAACAACTGCCTCGGAATTAAACAGACTGTCGGGATAAAAAATCATGCAGATAATAAATGACCAGTCTGAGACCGAAGGAAACGTAGGCCTATTTAAGAGTGTCTCCGCCTTGCATGCTCGCGCTATCACAGCACAGACAGCAGAGACATACACAACATAGGCCTAGCATAATGATCTGCCGACTCAACCATGCTTGGTTAGAGATTGATTTGGAGGTGTCATGTCATCAGAATCACATCCGTTCACAACGTTACGTAATGTGTGTGCTCGTGAACCCCAGCACGCCAAACAAAACCGTACCAGGTGCATCAGCACGTGCGCTCGCCTCATTTACTTCAAGCATATGGTCTACCGACCATAACAATCATTTAGAAAACTTTGATTTCATACAGGCTAGCTGGAGAACGTTACAATAGGCTAGTTCCCCATTGACTGTTCACCGACTGGTTTTCAACCATGTCATTGATTACAGAGGCATAGAAGACATGTATTTTATGTATGTATTAGAATTAAGCTAAAACATAGGCGACAGAAAACAGTAGATGAGAGAAGCGCATGTTATAACCTTCAACACCGGCGTAGGCTATACATCTCACTGATTTTAAAGAGCGGTTTCGCTTGAGGGCTGGTGCAACTCTCTCTCTCTCTCTCTCTCTCTCTCTCTCTCTCTCTCTCACACACACACACACGTTCATACACACGCACACACTCACTTCAAACAAAATGTATTCATTCTTTGTCATTTGGCCTGGTAAAAGCTCCACTTCATTTTCGAATGATCCTGTGCTCTGAACTACCAGTTAAAAGTACGGGTTTTTATTATACTTGAGGGAAACTATGGGTTCAGCTGCTTATTGCAAGGAGCAATCGTCAGGGGAGAGTTAAACTCAATTACTGTAACCGTCTTGAATAGAAAAAAACTGCCAAGAACAAAAATACACCCGAGCGTATAAACCACGGAATAAAAAATTAAAAGATATGAATAGAAATCGACATGAAGCGTATCAAATATTTATTTTTTTTCTTTCTGGGCAACAAAGGACTATAATACATTGACAGGCATGGGGACTATTGCCAGCACAGGTCTATACAACACAGCTAAAACCGCCTCCAATTTAGACAGTGGACATACAAGATATCAGATGGTCCCAAATGTTTTGAATGTCTTCAAACATTGAAATAAAATTCCTAAAGACAATATCCATTTATTGCTTTTATGGTGCTTTGAGGGAAGAACAAGAGGTGAAACGTTTTCTGATTGGCACAACACATAAAAGCTTGTATAAAAACAAGAAAATAGAAACACGAAACAGTTCTCATCAAGGTCTCGCTTATGCTCTCAATAAAGTAAAATAAATGAATAAGGATGATAGAGAGAAATGGTAGTTTATTTCTATTAAATTTGTTCACTTGCTTCAATGTCGCCTCAACATGCTACAAGAGGGCTGAATTGAAATATCCCAGAGAAAAAATACCCCAAACTGCTGTTTTCTAGAACCATAAACCACATGAAGAACTAAACGAATATTCAAACCCACTAAAACAGGAGGCACCAGATAAATAAAAAAAGAATTTTCAACAGACGCACCATATTTACAATTCCCATTAAATTACACATAAATAAATATATACATACATGAACACAGATTCCCTTATATAATCGCGAATCGTGTTGAAATTCAAAGTTCAAGTTGGTCGCTTGGAGTGAGAGTTACAACGCAAGTCATGACATGGAACTCTGTGGATTTTCTTTTTTTTTTTTCAAGTTTATTATTCACAATACTGATAAGAATTCATCCTCTTTTTGCTTCTTTTGTCATACGGCTACAATCGTAAATTGAGATATAAGGGTCGCTGGATTTCAGTCGGTCGCAGCTCATAAAAAGAGGAAGTACATAAAAACTCCTCGGTGTGGCAGAGACCTTTCCCGCCCTGGAGCGGTTCCTTTTCCGCCCTGGAGCGGTTCCTTTCCCGCCCTGGAGCGGTTCCTTTGCGCTTTCAGCATCTTTTTTTCTTTTTCTTAATTCTTATGGGGATTTTGCGTGTTGCTTCCCGTGAATCCAAAGTTGAATTGTAGTAAAAACAAACATGTAAAATCGCGAGATCAGGAAGTGGCACGTTACTTGATCAATAGTATTTATAAGTATTTATAATATTTATATTGGGCGTTCAGGGGGAAATCATTTTCTGTGCTTCTCGTCTTTGTCTCCGCCTTTAGTGCCGCTCTCTGAGTGACTGTTGGGGTTATTGTTAAGGTACATTTTGTCCATGGCTTTGATCGCCTCGGTCAGATAGTTCTGGAGGGCGGTGAGGGCCGCGCACATAGCCGGGGTCCCGAATCCGTGAGAAATGAGACTAAAGTGGGTCAAACAACTCTGAATCCCCGGCTCAAGAATAGGTTGTGGTCGAGAATTCCCCAACGGCGAGCGGTCCTGGGAAAGCAGGTCTGTGAATTCTTTGCAGATTTGCCTAAAAGGAAGACAACGTGTTGATTAGGCTACAGAAATAACACGAGCCACAACGACATTATTATCAATGGATTAATTCATAAACAATAACGCAAATTGTTAGTTCGTGGGATACACAAACGCTCCCTGCAGGCTTGGACGGGTTGGGTGTTTGTATAGAAGTGGAGTGAAACTATTATGCAGCGAGCAGCTTAGAACATTTTACAGTTTAGAATGAGAGGGGTTGAAGTTGGGAGAGAACCAGCCATGTGTCAATGCAGTTGCAATCACAGCAAACAAAATGGTGGCGTGGGGAGAATCCTTGGCCAGAAACAGAAACAGGCCAGTGCAGCATGATAGTACATTCCTGCACGTGTTTGATTCAGGGGTTACGCAACATGACAAAAATGTTGATCTTGAATCAAATGAATAGAAATCTACATCGTGAAGTGTCAAATGATTTGTGTTTTTGTTTAAGTGATGAGGCAACATAAAGAAAATGTGTGCCTACAATAATTTGATCTCCAATGTGTACCAAAATGCTTAAATAAATTCCAATATGGATGCTCTGTATAGCCTACTGAATTTGATAAACATGAATAAAACAACCAACAAATTTAGCCTATGTGATTAGCTTATCAATATTCATTTTTTTGGCACTAAATTATAAATAATCATATTTGTAGTATGTTTTCCAACTCTCGCTGTAAAAATGACCATGTTATGAATATACTCGAAATACTGAAAGCGATCATAGCACTTACTTAGTTGCCAATAGCATGTTTTTTCTTTGGACTTGTTCGTTTGGGTCGGAATGCTGACGGTTAACATATTCCGCCACTGCCTTGGAAGGGAACTCTGTCTCGCATACGTAACCAAAATCCCTGGCAAGATGAACAGCTTCGCCTGGGAAGGAAAGAATGGATTGAGTGTATAATACGTGGATCTGAAATGTTGACATTAAATATAGACCAACTAACACTTCCACTTAACACATTGTTAATCTAATGAACGTGTTTGGCCAAACCGAGGCCCAGTCTTAGATGACTAGCTGGGAGTTGGGAGGGGGAACACCTGTAGGCTATTCTTTTCAGTAGAAAAAAATACTATGTTGTCAATGAGAGCGAGGACTTGCTTCATCTCGACAGATGACTTGAATAATAGATTGAAAAACAACAATAACTACATATTTCATCTAAAACAGAGTCATGCTTGACACCGTGTCATTGACTGTATTTTTATTTTATTTATTAAAAACCCGCGCAGATGAACAGTAGGGTAATTATATGATAAGGCTCTACGTAAAGTCTTATATATTTTTGTAATGACAAATACTGCTTCACTCCATTCAGGTTGGTCTTTTTGTCGATTTTTTCAAGTATTTGGATTTAATTTCCTGAAACAGTTGGCTTTTACTGCGAGGCTTCCTGCCATAAGCCTCAACTCCGGAAGAACGCATGCGCCAATTAGCATCAAAGCTCAAATCCAGTAAAGTCGTTTCCATAAAATGGAGCGGATCATAAACAATAACATGACTTCAGTAAAGCAGTGTCCCCTATCTAAATAACACAGCGCCTTCCTACACTATCCCCACCCCCCCTTATCGGGAGGAATCATGCACTTCTTCAGGCTCATTACCATACAGCACACAATTTCAATGAACCACACTGAATATTGCATTCGTTTCTCAGCAGTAATGATTAACAGGAAGCACTGGACCATCCCAAGCTTTCACCTTTAAAACCCACCAGCACACCAAATACCACCGCACAGAATAATAAGGTTCAACTTTGCAAGCACAATAGATTTATTCAGTCCTGTTGGCTTCCTTTCAGTGAAGCGTAATTGACTAATTTATTCAATAACAGGCCAACATATATAGGCCTACTTCCTCAATAGGTCAGTCCATTTCATCAAAATGCAGTAGCCCATGTAGAAGTCACAGTATTAATGCTGCATTTAGTTACCATCAAAACTAATACTAATACTAATAATAATAATAAATTAATAAAACAAATAATAATAATAATCGAATTGTTAGTAGCCTATATTACAATATTAATAGTTTTACCATAAATTCATTAAATCTGCCTCAGCCAAATGTGAAACAGCTCCCTAGCATAACTTCTTCAGACTGTCCAGATAGCCTCCCCATGCACGGTGACCTGACTTCAAACAAGCTGATTCATTTGACCCAAACCAAGCCAGGCAGGCCAATAGAATTTACAAAAGACTGAAGGTCCCCACTCAAGTACAGAATGTAGTACAGGTCGTGTAAGAGTTCGGGCCATGCTGCCCCGAGCCCCATACTGACTACAACACCTCCTCGTTTGAAACACACACATTCTTCATGCATTATTATGTGCAAGGCAAAGTCAGTCCAAATGACATAGATGAGTGCGTATGCTGATTTCAAAACGCTTCCCCCTCTAAACCGTACAACGCACCTGCTATCATCACGGGAACTGGAACTCAGATAGTTTAGAGAGCAGCTTACCTTCCACCAGTGATGTCAGCAGCGTGACGTTGGCTGCCTTGCGTCGACCAGCAGGAAGATTCAAACCGATTTTATCCAATTTCTCTCGAAGGGACCGTCCACCATTCTTAGATTTCGCCCTGGGATGAGAAGAGCAGGAGGTTCTGACCAGGCTCACATGAGGCAATATGAACAGGCTGGATTAACAGGTTTGACCTGTGTGAGGACTGTGCATTGTGGACACTGTGGACTCTTTAAACTCCATAAACATAAATGCATTAATCCGTTACCAGCAGTAAACTAGGCCTGTGTTACCACCACATCACTGAGTAAACACACCACCTTACCTGAAACTATGTCATGATTGCAACATATTACTGTGCATTTCCTAACATAGGCTATAAGCCAAGACTTTTGTAGACTACAAGTCTAATGTGCATTTAGCTTGACAGTTGACTAAACTCTGATATTTTGATGATACGTAATGTTTTATTCTATGCTTAAAGCTTAAAGTTTGGTGTCAAAACGAAAACGCTCAAATTAAATCCAAGTCCACACAGAGGAAACAAGCTCACTGTGCACTGAGTTAATACGGAATCTAACCCGTCTGCCTTTTGGGCTGTTTTAAATGCAGGAGGTGTCACGCTTGGTCGATTTTAATTATTCTTGGTACAATAAATGAGCGGAGACATGCAAGTCCAGCTCACCTTCTCAGCACTCCGCCCAGCAGAGACGCGTTGAGGCACTCGGGCGGAGAGAGGCGTCTCTGCACTTCCGCTACGGTGACCTTGTACTTTGAAGTGGAGCTGAGCAGGGACAGGCGACCCGGAACCGAACAGAACACCTCGTTGGGGTTCACCACGCCGCCGAAAAGCCCGTCTTTGTTTATTGGGATGGCTGAGACATTGTTGTTCTTGGATAAGGAAACTGGACCTGAGGAGGCAGAGCAGAAGCATGAGACTGGAAAGTAACATTTCAGTTTGCAGAATGTGAAGGAAATATTTACAATTGTAACACCTACAATAAACATTGTACTGACACAAATAAGGAATTATTTATATTACTAACAACAAAATGTTAAATAAATACAAATATATATGATGATGTTTGAATAAGGATGTTTGTATTAATGTGGTTATTTTACACATGTTAAAAAGAACTCTCTACGCTGGTGTGAGTGGTTGTAGGCCTCCAGTGAGCCCTGAACACTTTGCAGACGCACGCGCACGAGCACGCTCTCAACGCCAATACCCTCCAAAACATCCGCACACAGACGTCAACACACCACGAGAGGTGCTACATATTAGACCTACCCATGTTAGAATGTTATTTTTTATTTTACTGTCGCGTGTGATTTCGCATTTCAGAGGCTACCGTCTTGCATGGTGCGGTAACCGGAGACAAAGGCACTAACGCGTTTGGATAGATCACTTGTGACGTTAATAGCTCAGGGGAGCCTAATAGAGACAATAGAAGTTAAACGAACTCTTGAGATTTCTAATATAGGAGCCAATTATTATGTTGATGCGGAAAGAGCATCTCTCAAGATTGATCTCGTGCGCATCTAATTTGACCTGACAAAAGGACTTCGCATGGCGGGAGGGGCGCGCCAGACCAGGGAGAACAGCGCACTCTGAAAGTGGGCTGTTGAGTCATAAACAATCAAATTCATAGGGAATTATTTGTAAGTAATATACCTATCACTGTTAAAGGCAACACTGGACGACTGTCGACACTGAACGGAAAATAAGGCAAACCCTTCATCATAGCGTTCCAGCTAGGATTAGGCTACTTTCCGGGATTTAGACTTTGACGTAAAATCTGCTAATCGTGTAATCTTGAACATAATACATACAGCATTGGCCACTGCTATTTTTGATTTCATCAGAGGCACTGCAATGGAACCCATGCAGAGCCATACGCATCAAAACAACGAAGCATATAGTGGAGCTGCACTTTGAGGAGGAGGGGGGAACGCGCTAAATAGGCCTATAGCTTCCGTCATCGAAAAAGTGCGGTTATAGATTGAAATACTTGGACTGGAGACCGTGAAGTATAGTCTAATGAAAACTACCCCGCGCTCTCCTTGTTCCCCGCTGGATCGGTGAGGCATTGCTGCGTGCGCTCTGGTGCACAGCGGCGGGTTCGGCTTGTGGCACGCGAGGTATCTCACGATGCACCGCTTACCTTTCTTAATGACAGTCTGGTCCGGGATGTGAATTCCTTGGTCCTCAACATGCTGCAACAAAGATACAGAAGCGCACTACTTAATACTAAGTACAAAGGATTTACGTTACATGTCGTGCTGTTTTTGCATCAACCGACTATGAACCCACAAACAGGCTGTGAAGGCCATACAGGCCTAGCCTACTTGATTTGTTCTATAATGGCTATAACAGTTGTCCAGAGTGCACGTCATGCACACCAGTCTTAAATAACGAAGCGCGGTCGCCCCTTAATCGTGACCTCATTTCATCCACAGATTGGCTGCTTACGAAAAACTGTTCATATAGTCCGCTTGAAGAATCACAGCGGTATTTAACGCCTTGTATTTGGCCGATATGCATTTGTTTTCAAGTAATTAAAATAATCAAAATGATTATGATTCATGTCTGTATTTGATATGCGTTCATAAATGGTGTCTTAGTCTGCCTTTATTTCAAATAACTTGTACCATGCGGATAGGCTACTCCTTTTAGGGCCGGGGGATTATTGGTCATATTCTGTCGCAATGAGCGGGGCAAAGAAGATGATGTTTGTAATGAGCCTGGACACTACAATTAGATGAAAGAGGAATATCCAGAAACATCCCAAAACGATCAACGAGGCAATACTTGGCATCCATTTTAGAAGAAAAAAATGTGTTCAGTCTACACTTAGCCCAGTTCTGGATATTTAGGGCAACGTTGTTTATAACGCCCTATTTCGTTTTTGGAAATATGGTCTACAAATTCACTCCTATTAATAAAAAATAACCTAAAGAATCCGGAATATTGACTAGCTACAGTAATCTATAAACGGAGCTGAAAATAGGCCACGGATGACTCAAGAGGCATTGGCTGAATGCCGTTGCTTTTGATTAATACACAACTTTAAAAAAATCGAATGATTCAATAAGAACGCGTCACATCGTTTTTAAACATGCATGAATATTTTTACAATGGAAATAGGCCTATATTACGCATGCATGTTATAGCAGTAATAAACAATATTCTAAACATAACTCATGCATTAGCCTAATGACACAAGTCTAATAATAATGATGATGATGATGATGATGATAGTAGTAATAATATTAATAGTTACCAAAAAGTGTTGGATTACCTGAACGTCTTCTAAGGAGTGAGGTATTCCATGGATTGGGATAGAATCTGAGAGTCCCGTTTCGATCCCGTGGCCCGACGGTAGGAGAACCTTCTCTGCGGTACTCCCGACAGAGCTGGTGCGGTAAGCCCCGGTGCTGGTGGAGCAGGCTGCTCTCCTGGCTCTGCCTCTGCCCGGGCCAGCCCGGGTGCTGCGGCTGCGGCTGGGCGTGCAGGGAGTTTAGAGAGTACGGGTCGTTGACGTGCGAATATGGGTCCTGAGACTGGGGATAGATGGGCTGGTAGGGCGGTGGAAAGTACGGTGGCTGGAAGTCGGAGTTCGGGGTGTGGGAGAGCGGAGGGGCGCTTGTGTACGGGGACTGGCCCACGCTCCCCAACTGAGGTAGTCTCGCTGTCCCGTTGCTGGTACCGTCGTGACGATCCTGAAAATAATGAGAACTGGGATTTAGACATTTAGGCAAACAAACTCGGGATTTTGTATTCCGTTTTAGGATATTAGAGGTATTTAGGCTTCCACCGCTCTGGAGACGAAGACACGGTTTTTATTCAATCAGCGATGGTCGCTATCGAATTAAAACAATTCTCTTGAACGGGCAGGCCTAATGAATAGAAATAGGCCTAATTACGGTGGCAATTGTCAAATAAGAATGTTTTTTAAAGTGATGACAGTTACACAGGCAAACTATCTAGAGTTTTTTTTGTAACATGTTAAAAAACAAATAGCCTAGAATACAATTTTTGATAGTCAGACACAACTTGAGGTGAATGTGAAGGCATGTATTAGGTTATTGGTTTAAACGGCATCATTTATTAAAATAAAAAGACCTTAATGGTAGTGCTAGTCGGAAGTATTGATTCAGTCTTCGCCACGGAGTACAACTTACCATCGCGGAAAAACTGTGCACTAACATCTGCGAAGATTTTCGAGCGATTCAAAATAGAATTTGCGAGTAAGAACGTGGACAAAACAACGAAATATTCGAGCAAACAAAATAAAGCCAACACCGACTCTATTGCAAGGTCTCGGAGCCCAATTGTCAGATAAGCACCATCGAAGAACGATAATCCATCAGAATTTGGTGAAATTCCCGCTGCCCTTCATTTGATTCTAAAAAACAGTATGATCTTGCGGATTTCTATTTTAAAGTTTCTTGTATCCCCTGTTCCGCCGTCTTGTTCTATCACTGTGCTGTTCCTGCGATTGAGCTCATATTAGCAAACAGCTTCTACTTCCCTTGGATTCCTAATGGAAGATATTCATGACTATTAATATTACACGAATGCTTAATAAGGGAAGAATGGTCTGAAATCGAGCGTGAAGCGAGGCAACCAACTCAAGGCGAGTCTGCACTAAATGACGTCCATTGACTGAGGAATCACTATATCTAATCAGAGATGTGGAGAGAAAAAGAGGGAGTGAGGAGGGGAGAGAGAGAGAGAGACAAAAAGAGGGACATTCTCTTGCGTCTGACGAATCAGAGAGAGGGGGAACGTTTTAAAAGGTTCGAGGGCAAGCAAAAGTGAAAGAAAGACAGAGTGAAGGGGGGGGGGGACCAGAGAGAGGAAGAGTTAGGGAAGGAAACAATGTGCACCTCTGATTCGTGTGAAAATCCAGCCGCCGCTGAGGGCATCAAGGCTGGCACATTTTTACTGTTCACGGGGCTGTCTGCTCGCCCTGTCCCTTTGTTATCCCCGTCAGATTCCGACTTCTCGCGTTCCATGGCCCTCGCGAGTCTCGCCACCGAATTAATCCAGGGTTACTCAACTACAAACCACGCCAGACGAGCTAACTTTAACTCGGAGAAAAAATCCGAAGTTCCAAAGGATCAAAACCTCGCATGCTTAAATTCACTCCCCTCAAATTTGCACGCGACCATTTTTGACACAAATAAACAAACACCAAACGCCTGATTCCAACAGCAGTTTGGGGTTTTGAAGCCAGACTAACAAAATCAACCGTATACAGAAGCCTCACATTTCTTTCCTGCTCGTGACTCGCCTACCCAAGACGCGGGTGGAAACCCGTTCAACTGGCTGCACCGCTCTCCAACAACTCTCTGATAATACGGCCAAACTTTCTGTCTTTGCTATAATAACAATCTCTCAGCAACATCAGTGAACCCACAATGTCAGGTTTCGAATTCCACCGGATTCTTTGGAAAAATTGGCAATAAGGAACATGAGGGAAATTTGTATCATTATTAGGCCTTTTGTTATTTTATGTTTCAAATGTAACATTTGTGTAAAATCAACCCATCCTTAATGACAAATAGTCTAACTACCGGTAAATATGTTTGCTATAATTTGGGGAACACGTTAGTATAGTCTACTACAAAAAATGTATGTATTTTGCTAATTCATTTTTAGGCCTATTTTAAAACATGTCACAAAAATCGTGAAATCATAGCTTGTTTCTTTTAACCTAATTTACCCCCTTTGTTGTGGCAATTTTTTATAGTTTTTATGTTATTAATATTTGTAGCAGCATTCTCTTTTTTGTCCTGTTCTCCTTAGCATTTTTTTCATAATGAGTCTATTGTGGTTATTATTATCATCATAATTATGAATTTTCTTATAATAAAACTGTACTTTGTATTTTTTACACAAAAATGTATTATGGTATCTACAATTTATCTAACACATAAAAAATACTTAACACCTTTTATGAATTAAATAAGTTCACAAAACGATGTGGGAACATCACAAGTGACATATACACAAATAAAACCCAATAAGTTATGACAGCGCGACACAAATAAAATGCAAGCTGCTTACCTCGCAGTCTTCATATTTAATATTATCAGTTAATTTCCAAAGCATTTTCATGAGTTGTCGTGGGTATTGAGTGCGTCTTGCCCTGTGTGACACAGTGAATAGTGCTCTTGCAGAAACAATTTTTATTGAGTTGGCTGTCCGCGCTGTGAGATCTCCCTCTAATGGTGGAAGTGAAAGCCTCGCGCAGCACTGTAATAACGTTCGCATTTCCTCATTAACATATCAACAGCCGCTGGATTCCCATCTTGCCCAACTCCAATCGACTACACAGGTAAAACTGTAGCGACACTTAATTTTGATTTATTTCCACCGAGTTCAATGAAAACGGATAGCTCGAAATAAAACAGCTGCATTTTTACAAGCATTCAGGACTTGAAACAGTAACACTACACCCAAGCTCTTGTCAAGGTGTCAATGCCTGTTATGCAAAAAAACTAATTGATTGTTTAAATTAATATAATGTAGTCCCACCTAATGACTGAATAACTTTTGTGAAATAACTTTATACAAAAATGTTCTGCGCCTCAGAGTCTGCTTTGCTTACAGTGAATTCAAAAGGCTCACATTTTGTATAGATTGAAGAGCGTGCCACACTATGCAAATAGTTCCTGTCTCCTGCTCCCCGTGCTACTTGGTTGCCAGACTGATTTTCGTAAACTGTTATTTTAGTCCTATTGAGATTGGAGACCTTGAAGAGCTATCCCGCCACTGTTATGTAAAAGTGGACAATGCTTAAGTGGGCACAGAGCTCTATTGATGACATGTAAGGGCACAGCTCGGAGAATGTCAATAATTAACACAACAACGAGACTTGTTTCATTTGAATGAGCGACTAAGGGACTCGGGTTCTGCCCCGTCGCCGGTAAAGCTCGAGCACCGCGGGCTGCGGGGTCAAGATACAGGTCTGACAGTCTTAGGCGTTGGCCTTGGTTCATCCAGATTTCCATTTTAGGTGGGGTACCTTTACAACCACTTGTTATTAATGAGTGGGTCCGTGAAACTACCTCACAATGACAACTGAGGCTGAAAAAACGAGTTTAAGAAACCCTGTATGCAGTGTGATATGTACTTTGGGTTAAGTTTCTAAGGCGGTGCTCCTTTTGAGTGATAGGCCTACTCGAAAGCTCATTTTTACCAAACAATCAGGGACTTAGACACACACATACATTAAATATGCAACAAAAGAAAACAGCATCTCTTGATAGTAGCATATATAATATATGCACTTTGTTAAATATTTGTAACCTCCAATTTCTTTTGCATGACTTTAAACTCAAGAGTTTAAGGATTGAGAATAATGAAATGTTATATGTGAACGCAGTAACAATAGGCCTTCATAGTAGGCTATGTTGATCCTGCTATAAATGTTGGCCAAATCGTCCATTTAACAATTAAATATGCTGAATGTAAGAGATTGCGCATAAGATTTCTTTTTATTCTGGCCTATGGTCCAAGCACCTTCGAAGTTGTCCCACGAATCCAAATTGAGCATTTGGACCGAATAGCATTAGTCGCTACAGATCAATGCGGTTATTATTAACGTGTCTAAACGTGTCTGTTTGAAGGACAAAACTTCGCGTTGGCAGATTAAACACGTAGCCTTGTGCCGGCTGTTCCTACACATCATAAATATTGTTTTTAAATTGTTCCAAGGCCGACAGAGACAAAGTTGAGACCAAATAACTTAGTTTTGTTGCTGTTTCAGAGGCTGTAAAAATAGCACTCATGACACAATTGTATAATTTCAACCATCGTTGTCTTTAAATAATCAGCACATACCTGCCAATCCCCCATCTTGCCCATGACTGACATAGTTTGGTCTTCTGTCTGGTTTAGTTTGATCAAACGTTGTTATCTCATTGAGCCTTCGGTGTCGAAGCCAAGTTTTGCTGTACCTGAATGAGATCCTATCACCTGGCCATGAGCGCGGTGCGGGCCACCTGGCGCATGCGCAGAGGTTTGGGTGTGTAGAAGCAGCGTGTAGCCTACCTGGAGCAGGGAAGGCTGGGAGCTTCCTGGAGAACTCATCCCACTGTGGATGTGCAAACTGTATGATTACGGGGGTTCACATACAGTCAGGTCTGCAAGTGAAACACTATCTTTATTTGTATTTTTTTTAATCTGTGTTTCAAAGATACACACTCGTGCAAGTGAGACATAGGCTAAATCTGCTTGAATAAAAACATTCAACCTCAAATACAGGCCCTGACCGTCTGGTCCAACAAACGTTTCTTAAATACGGATATAGTGTATCTATGAAAAGTGTTTTGTCACTAAACACCAGGTTAACCGTAACATAATTACTTATACACAATATCACATGTGTATTGGGATCATTACTTATTTATCGTCGTCTTATTTCAAATACATAGGCCTACGTAGAGCCCTCGGGCTGGATCTGAATGAGCTCGGATCTTTGAGGCTCAGACAGCACAAAAAGAGCAACACGTGCACCGCGAGGTGATAATGGTTAATTACGGTCAAAACGCATTTTCTTTCAAGTTCTAACGGGATGCATACCGACTCGGGTGAGAATATAAGCACGACACCATATTCGGTAATAGCCTACCTTCCACACAGTTCGCCCCAGTGACTTTTCATGTTAGACATATCTGCATGTAACATGGGCTATCTGCATGTAACATGGGCTATCTGCATGTAACATGGGCTATCTGCATGTAACATGGGCTATCTGCATGTAACATGGGCTATCTGCATGTATGGTGAAAAGTTATCTAAATAAATGAGCATTTGACGATCAGAACAACAATTGAATAAAGACAACCTATATTCGTCTGTACGTTGTGCAATGCTAAATGATAGGCTACTCCAGATATAATTTGTATGGGAAACAGACAATATCTCAAAATAGTCTAGATAAGATGTAGGCCTACATTATGTGCTACGAGATATATTTCGACAATTTCTAAGATTAACAATAGACTAGGCTAGCCTATAGGCTATGTTAAACGTTACCAGTTTACCTGGGTATTTGGAAAGGATTCACTCATTCAAACTTGTTTGTCTAAGGCCCGGTTTCAACCACTGCCATCAAGCACGAGCCCGCAGCGCGAGTTCAGCTTAGCATCATAAACCGTCAAGATGTTTGAGAAGTCGAGGAGGGTGCTGCTATTGGGCAACGATAAACGCCACAATTTAGCACATTATTATTGCTATTGTTATTAGCCATTATTGTTGTTAATATGATTGTTGTTGTTTCTGCTTTTGTTGGTGGTAGTGATTTTAGGTGGCCTAGAATGGCAACAATTACTCAGCGGAGCTCAATGTCACAGCAGATGGCTGCAATTAAATATTTCTCATAATTTAAATACAAATAATAGGCCTACACGCTAGTCATTACCATGATCACAGTGAAATAATTTAAAGCTTTTTTTATTTAACCTAATCATCCTGTAAAATAAGAAGACTTTCGGAAAGAATAAAATGAGACTACCCAGTCTGCAGCATGATTCCATATCAGTTACCAAACAACTGTTCTCGTTTGTGTGGCAATATTGAACTAGCGATTAACCATGTTGATTGTCTAAAATGAGGGTAATCAAAACATTGTCACGTCGAAAACAATCTATTAATGTTAACCAAATATTGTTTATTAAATAGGCCCATCATAACGTTGTCCTTAATTTCTCCTCTCAACATAGGGTTAGTTATACTCATGTTTCCTTTTATAACATGGCTTTGTCTTTGAAATAAATTAAATGTGGATAATACGTTTTTGAACTATTGTCTCCAAGATAAATTGTGCACTAGCGCCACCATGCTGAGAGAACAGCACTGAACTCACCTGAGACTGCTTCTCCCCGTCTCTAGGCCTCATGGAAACCCTCTGATATTGGTGCAAGCAGGGCCATAACTAGGACTTACCATAGATTCGGACACGTATTAAAGTACATAATGTAGACTAATTAAATATTGTTCAGTTCAAGATGTTCAAATTGTCCCAGAGTTGTCTGCCGTTGGACCTCACTAAAACTCAGACTCTGGTTACGGGCCTGTGTGTCGGCGTCAGACCCGTAAGGGGAAAGAGTGATGTAGGGCACTTCTTTACAGATGATTTAACCCTACGATGAGTCACGATTACATCTGCTTTGAAAATCTATATCAAGTTAGTTTGTTAGGCTTTAAAGCTTCTCTTAGCCTAGAGTAGAGGGTGCTGTGTTAGAGTGCGTTTATTAGTTCAGACTGTTTTGGCAGAGTTGGGCAACATGTAATAGCCTCTACGCTGTTTTAAACATTTAAACCAGTTCATTTGTGAGAACAACTAGGCTAGTTTTCTTTATGGCTCAATCGCACACTGATCCTATGGCGCCATCTTGTGACAGTAGGCTACATGTTTTGACACTAGGCCGACTTCAGCCAGTTCATTTGTTTATATAGGCCTATATAATAAAAAACGTGAGTTGTACCTAAATGTATAATAATGTGAAAAAAACGAGATTAATTGTTGAAGAATATTATATTGATGAGAAGCCAATTAGCAGCAGTTAACAAAATACAGTTTTTTGAGCGATTTTCTCCTGACTGGCAGTAGCCTAGATACTAGTACTAGTCATTGACATAGACAGTTTGAAAATTGTTCTAAGGTGATGGTTCTAAAGACGTTTTCAACATGCCCATTAATAAACGTGGTGTTGGAGAAGGACTGTCCTTATGGGTTGGCCTCCACAAGAGAAGAGTTTATTCAGTAGTGAGTCTGTATTATTTTACTGATGCCAGGAAAGCAGAGTGTATCCAGATGTCAGCTTAGTGTCTGTCAGGAAAACAAAGGAGATAACCAGTCAACAATAACCAGTCAACAATAACCAGTCCATTCAGAAAGACAATACAATGTCCTTCTTTAAAGGAAAAACTGTTGCTCAAATTATTATCCACACCAATCATATTCACATTTTCATGAACTCACATGACTGGATTTTCGTGGAGGCATAGAGGCCATCAGGCCAACAGCAGACAGACATGAGGCTTGTTCAGGTGTAGAGCAGTCGGTTGTTCGGTTTGGAATTGAGCCCGCTAGGAGAACTACATGTACCAGTAGTTGTTGGCATTGCGTCATGACGACATACGTATACGCGTCAACATCGCATATTGGTGGTGACCAGACGCTGCAGCAATAACGGACATACTGGCAAGGTGGTACGTAACTTCACAATTAGAGAACTACAGCTACAGACACATTAGCAAACTACACATTTGTTTGCATTCAACTTGTTCACCAACTTGTACGAAGACAATATATACATAATAACCTATCCGACGTTGCGTTAGGTGAGTTTCACTAGCCATAACCTAGGCGCTAGCTAGCTAATAGCCGTTTGTAGGACAGTCTACAAATCCCCGAATGTGTCATTATGAATGAAGTGTGGATCAAGACTGGCCACCTTGACCTCCAAATGGAGGCGTATCACGAGGACCACCACTGAATTGTTTCTTATCCGTGGATTTTGGCAACAATGTAGCATGTAGTACGCACACACTATATACCAGAGTATACATTTTAGGTAGCTACACCTGTTTGTCAGCATAGTACACTTGCTGAAATGGGACTTTAACATCCGTTCCCCCCGTGTTCAGGTGTCCAGCATGTCTGTTGATTGGGTCGGTTACAGCTACGCAGCCCTCGTGGCTTCAGGCGGAGTCATTGGTTATGTTAAAGCAGGTATGTTTATGAGGGACTGTTCAGGAAATAATTCAGACTCTTTACACAAACACATGTGAAACACATTCACATGAAACGTTCACACACATTAATACTACTGAAAACTCACATCCACATATGTGAGAGGCTCGCATGGACACATGAAACACATTCACACTCGCATATGAAACGCTCAAGTCTTATAAGGATGAGTAAGAAGCTTTGAGAATGTAAGAGTGTGAGAAATGTTTTAAATACTGGGTGGCCAAACAAACATATCTAGAAAAAGTCAAGAAAGCAGGGTTCTGGAATTTGATTGTGCAAAGATTTTTTGCTGTCGCTTCTACAGCCCTGCCCTGAAATGCACCCCCCATGTCATTTATGTTCTGTATATCCCAGCATAAATTGTACATTGAGGGGACTAGTATGACTAACCAGAGTAAGTTTCATGCATGTGGCACTTTAGTCAGAGTTAGCAGGGGGTGCATTTTTTGGCAAGACATAATACAGCCCTGCCCTGAAATGCACAGAGTAATGCAGAGCAGATTACAATAGAGTGTATAGTAGAGTCCTCATCAAGTACTAGACTCTTTTGTCTAAACTTTTTCCGAAAATATATATTTGTTTTTTCAACCTCTCAAAAATAAAATCAAAACGTTTTTTTTTAAAAGATTTTTTCAGCCTTTCAAAAAAATAAAATCCCCCCACATGTTAAGTGAAGGGAGAGGAGTACAGAGAAGCCTAGAGTATAGGAGAGTTCTCATTCAGTACTTATGAATTATGCAAACTGTTTGGAAAAACCTTTTTCAACCTTTCCCCCCCAAAAATCGAAACTTTTTTTCACTATGTGTGAAAAAAGTAGTTTCGAAATACAGATTAAAAGTAAAGTAATGAGCCTGCCTTGAAAATGTATAGAGTGAAAGTAAAAAGTTGTCAGAAAGAGTTTAGTACTTTGTTACTTCCTATCTCTGGTGGTTGTCTCCTAGGTAGTGTCCCCTCCCTGGTGGCGGGGCTGGTGTTCGGGGGCCTTGCGGGGTTCGGGGCCTACCAGATCTCGGAGGAGCCTAAGAACGTGTGGGTGTCTCTAGGTAAGCTGCCCCCCTCACACCGACCTCCGCTTCAGGGTCACCTGCTGAGCAGTTCAAGTCACTGAGCCATCTGGTTACTGTGGTACATCTGGTTAGTGTGTTTCCATGGTACAGTATCTTAATGTGTGTGTGTGTGTGTGACAGCTACGTCGGGTGCTCTGGCGGGCGTCATGGGGAAGAGATTCTATGGCTCCAGGAAGTTCATGCCGGCTGGTCTGATGGCAGGAGCTAGGTGACGTCCCAGCCCCTCCCCCTCCCTGTGTGTGTTGATCTGTGCTGGGTGTGTGTTGATCTGTGCTGGGTGTGTGTGTTGATCTGTGCTGGGTGTGTGTGTTGATCTGTGCTGTGTGTGTGTTGATCTGTGCTGTGTGTGTTGCAGTCTGCTGATGCTGTGTGTGTGTTGATCTGTGCTGTGTGTGTTGCAGTCTGCTGATGCTGGGTGTGTGTGTTGATCTGTGCTGTGTGTGTTGCAGTCTGCTGATGCTGGGTGTGTTGATCTGTGCTGTGTGTGTTGCAGTCTGCTGATGCTGGGTGTGTGTGTTGCAGTCTGCTGATGCTGGGTGTGTGTGTTGATCTGTGCTGTGTGTGTTGCAGTCTGCTGATGCTGGGTGTGTTGATCTGTGCTGTGTGTGTTGCAGTCTGCTGATGCTGGGTGTGTTGATCTGTGCTGTGTGTGTTGCAGTCTGCTGATGCTGGGTGTGTTGATCTGTGCTGTGTGTGTTGCAGTCTGCTGATGCTGGGTGTGTGTTGATGTGTGCTGTGTGTGTTGCAGTCTGCTGATGCTGTGTGTGTGTTGATCTGTGCTGTGTGTGTTGCAGTCTGCTGATGCTGGGTGTGTGTTGATGTGTGCTGTGTGTGTTGCAGTCTGCTGATGCTGTGTGTGTGTTGATCTGTGCTGTGTGTGTTGCAGTCTGCTGATGCTGGGTGTGTGTTGATCTGTGCTGTGTGTGTTGCAGTCTGCTGATGCTGGGTGTGTTGATCTGTGCTGTGTGTGTTGCAGTCTGCTGATGCTGGGTGTGTTGATCTGTGCTGTGTGTGTTGCAGTCTGCTGATGCTGGGTGTGTTGATCTGTGCTGTGTGTGTTGCAGTCTGCTGATGCTGGGTGTGTGTTGATGTGTGCTGTGTGTGTTGCAGTCTGCTGATGCTGTGTGTGTGTTGATCTGTGCTGTGTGTGTTGCAGTCTGCTGATGCTGGGTGTGTGTTGATGTGTGCTGTGTGTGTTGCAGTCTGCTGATGCTGTGTGTGTGTTGATCTGTGCTGTGTGTGTTGCAGTCTGCTGATGCTGGGTGTGTGTGTTGATGTGTGTTGCAGTCTGCTGATGCTGGGTGTGTGTTGCAGTCTGCTGATGCTGGGTGTGTGTGTTGATGTGTGTTGCAGTCTGCTGATGCTGGGTGTGTGTGTTGATGTGTGTTGCAGTCTGCTGATGCTGGGTGTGTGTTGCAGTCTGCTGATGCTGGGTGTGTGTGTTGATGTGTGTTGCAGTCTGCTGATGCTGGGTGTGTGTGTTGATGTGTGTTGCAGTCTGCTGATGCTGGGTGTGTGTGTTGATGTGTGTTGCAGTCTGCTGATGCTGGGTGTGTGTGTTGATGTGTGTTGCAGTCTGCTGATGCTGGGTGTGTGTGTTGATGTGTGTTGCAGTCTGCTGATGCTGGGTGTGTGTGTTGATGTGTGTTGCAGTCTGCTGATGCTGGGGAAGCTGGGAGTGGGAATGCTGCAGAAACCCCAGCAGTCTGGATGACATCAGAGCTCCTCCCAGCAGTCTGGATGACATCAGAGCTCCTCCCAGCAGTCTGGATGACATCAGAGCTCCTCCCAGCAGTCTGGATGACATCAGAGCTCCTCCCCATGGTCAGCTTCAGGCTCTCCTCTCGTTGTTGATTTTTCATATTTTGTAAAGGAAAGGAAAATGTACAATTGCAAAGGCTTGTCTTGTTATGAACATGTGTCCCTGAGACGGAGCAGGCGGACGGCACGAGACAGGATGCTGAGTAAAATGTTTATAAAATGGTTTGTGTTTATTTCTTGCATTTGTACAACATAAGCTTACACTGTAATTTACAGTAGGTATTACTGAAGTCACAGCTGTCAGATACGTTAGTCACATTATGCGTAGTGTATGGCTGGTCAGGAGATTATTGACAAATAAGAAACTTATATATTACTTAGCTGTGCACCATGGTAGCTAAATGCAGGGGGAAATTATTTTGTCATTATGAATGACAATTGTAAACAATAGGCTTGAAAATAATATACATGCATATTCGACTGAAAAACTATGATACAAAATGAATGATGCATTGAGTCTGTGATGGTGACCTTGACAGCAGTCTGTGGTGCTGCAGGAGAGGGGGGGCAGGGCTGGACTCCAGGGTTCTAACCCTTCAGGTAGCCCCTGCAGGAGAGGGGGGGCAGGGCTGGACTCCAGGGTTCTAACCCTTCAGGTAGCCCCTGCAGGAGAGGGGGGGCAGGGCTGGACTCCAGGGTTCTAACCCTTCAGGTAGCCCCTGCAGGAGAGGGGGGGCAGGGCTGGACTCCAGGGTTCTAACCCTTCAGGTAGCCCCTGCAGGAGAGGGGGGGCAGGGCTGGACTCCAGGGTTCTAACCCTTCAGGTAGCCGGTGTTTCTCCAGCCCCCGCAGGTGGTCCCCTGCCTCGACGCCTGGCTGAAGCCAGGACACAACGAAGGCTTGGATGTGCTTCCAGGTGTGTTTCGAGAACGTTTTGATTGTGATGGAAAGACAACCTTCCCTACTTAAGTTTGTGACCAAACAGCTGTGTTTGAATACTCTTCAATATGCCTCTCCCTCCCTCCCGCTCATTCTCTCCATCCCCCTCCCTCCCTCCCGCTCATTCCCTCCCTCCCCCTCCCTCCCTCCCTCTCCTGTTCTCCCCTGAGGGAATGTCACAGACCCAACATTACTTCAGTGGTCAAAGCTCTTCCAGACATCCCTTCACTAAACAAATCTTGGGTCGGCAACATCAGGGCGGCCAGAAAGGAAAGAGTTTCAGCGCTGTGCTGTTGGCCAGGCAGGTCTCTGTGTGTCTAGCGGTTCCCTCCGTATTTGGAGCCCCAGTCCACCCTGCCGTGGACGGGCTGTGGGGCCGGGGCTCTGGCCAGGAGGGACCCAGAGCTTTTCCCCAGGGCCGAGTAACTGGGGCCTTTTCCCTGGCCCCGGTCTGCCCTGTGCCTCCACCCCTCGTAGTCTGGAGACAGGGGAACACAAGTCACACACACACTTCCTGCACATACACCCACATATACACAACACACACACACCCCCCCTCCCGCTGCATCCCGTCTGAACGCTGTTACCTTCAGTACTTTCGCTATGCGACGAGCTGGACGCAGACTTCAACTTGGAAGACTTTTGTTTGCCACTTTTATTGTCAAGTGAAGAAGAAAGGACTAGGAGGATGAAGGATGGAGGGAGACGAGAGATGGGAACGTAAGTGAAGGCATTTAAAAAAAGAAAAAGATGGCAAGACAGTGAATAGAAAAATAAATTATAGAGTGAAAAAGAAATGGAAATGTAGGCCCCTATCCACATTGGATCAAAGTGTCTGCTAGCTAAATACATCCGTTTGAGACATGATGTAGCATTTACTTTTCATCTTGTCGTTGTATCTTTGTGATAAACTCGAGGCAAGGAACAGGGGCGTTCCATGTGTTCCTTATAGATCTGTTTGGTTAGGTAGCCAGGACACTCAACAGTAATCCTGTTACTGTAGCCAGGACACTCATTACTTTTCTTTGGCACCATTCACAGTGATAATTTGTTGTATAATAAATATTCTTGCATCTGAGTTGTGTTTCTCAGCGTTTGTACAGCAGCGCATTGTTGGTAGACGCATATAATTAGCATGGTTTCCCAGCACACTTGTCATGGTGTGACAGGTGAAGTGACAGGTGAGGAGACAGGTGTCTTACCTGCGTTCAGTCCTCCCAGCGGTGCCAGCTGCAGCCTCTGGCCCACAGAGCCCACCTCCTTCTTCTGGAAGGAGGGCATGTAACCCCCGGAGAGGTTGTACTTTGTGCTCACAAAGTTCCCTGAAAACACAAGAAACACCAGAAACACCAGGGTACTCCGGGGTGCTCCGGGGTACTCCGGGGTGCTCCGGGGTACTGGAGGGTACTCCGGGGTACTCCGGGGTGCTCCGGGGTGCTCCGGGGTACTCCGGGGTGCTCCGGGGTACTGGAGGGTACTTCTCCACAAGCCTCTCTGGGCTGTTCGTCCCTGGTTCTAGGGTACTAGTGTGTGTATTAGCCCCCTCACATACACCTCCCCTCCAACCTTATCTCGCACTCACATCTCTACCACACACACAAACAATCTCTCCTTTCCTCCACACCCCTCTCTGCTTAGATACACTTGATCCATTCTCACGTTAACTCACAGTCTGACAGAGTTAGAATTGAGTGGCTCAATTCAGAGCAAGGCTACAAGGAAACCAAATACGAGCCATTCTAAGGTTCTGTCTGTAATATACCTTTGGCTGGATCGAGTTTCTCCAGGATCCGTTCCTTTTGGACAGATTTCTCCAGAGGTTTATCAGAGGCCATATCAGAGGATTTAGAAGCAGTCTCCTCTACGCAGACAGAGGAGGGTACAGGAGGAGACGGAGACAGACAGGAAGACATTACAGAGGACAGACATGGAGACAGGAAGATGATGGAGGGAGGAGAGGAGGACAGACATGGAGACAGGAAGATGATGGAGGGAGGAGAGGACAGACATGGAGACAGGAAGATGATGGAGGGAGGAGAGGAGGACAGACATGGAGACAGGAAGATGATGGAGGGAGGAGAGGAGGACAGACATGGAGACAGGAAGATGATGGAGGGAGGAGAGGAGGACAGACATGGAGACAGGAAGATGGAGGGAGGAGAGGAGGACAGACATGGAGACAGGAAGATGGAGGGAGGAGAGGAGGACAGACATGGAGACAGGAAGATGATGGAGGGAGGAGAGGAGGACAGACATGGAGACAGGAAGATGATGGAGGGAGGAGAGGAGGACAGACATGGAGACAGGAAGATGATGGAGGGAGGAGAGGAGGACAGCAGAAACACAGTCTGAGTTGGTGAAAGGTGAACTGGACTGTGAGCGAGAGCAGCCAAGAGAGAATCAATGAAGTTGTCAAAATAAAACCAAGGGAGGCTGAGAGCAGGGTAGGAGGGAGGCACTCAAAGACACCTGATCTTAAACCAAAAGTCTTAATCTCATGAATAAGGAATTGACTGAAAGAGAGAGAGAAAGAGAGAGAGACAGAGAGAGAATGGGGAAGGCCCCGTGTTGTCTGTCTACATGGCAAATGAATAATGGAGTCTCTCTCTCCACGCCCTTAAACTCGCCCTGAACACCAGCCTTGTCCTCAGAAGACTAGGTGTGTAGGGGTCACAGGTCAAGAGAGACTAGGTGTGTAGGGGTCACAGGTCAAGAGAGACTAGGTGTGTAGGGGTCAGGAGAGACTAGGTGTGTAGGGGTCAGGAGAGACTAGGTGTGTAGGGGTCAGGAGAGACTAGGTGTGCAGAGGTCAGGGGTCAAGAGAGACTAGGTGGATCTGGAACCTTTGAGTTGTGCTGGGGGAGGATTATGCAAGTAGTATCATAGAGAGACCATGGATGTGGTTAGTAAATACAGACTTGTTCCTCGTTGACTCTGACCACCCAAATAGCCATGCAAATTGCAGAAGTGAACATTACTATGCCCTTCTGATCCATGATTTTCTGCAGCACGTTTAAAAACAACCATGTTGACCAAAGTGCTGCACAGGAAGTACAACGATCATTGCAGAAAAATAAAGCATTAACAATATAGATATGAGTAGAGAAATCAAAGAGGAAGTGTACCTGGGTTGAGCCTGGTGACGGCCACAGCTCCAGACAAGGGGAGCAGGGGCTTGGTGGATCCATCCCAGAGGTCTCTGAGAGTGGGCCCAGCGCTCTCCTTCACCCCTGCTGCACTCTGGGTCTTTCCTATCAACCCTGCGAAAGACACACAGCACAGCAAAAGCTTAATTAAGGAGGCGGTGGTGGTGGGAGGCTGGGTCATACGTGCAATGCTGTGCATTGGCTGAGGGGGTTGCCAGTCGTACCAGGGAGATATCGTGATTGGCTGAGGTAGTGTTGCCTCGCTGAGGACCCTGGGAGCCCACCGTCTGATTGGCCGATCTTCACATTGCTGGGGAGCTTGGTGATGGTGCTGAAGGTGTACAGAGCCTTCTGGTCTTTGGGTCTGGGGGGGGGACAGGAAGTGAGGAAAGAATGTGTGTTCTACTCCTCGTATCTCCATGGCTGTGACTAACAACATCCTTTAGTAAGTTACACCTCCAATCAAACACAATCTCAAATTAGTCTCCTTTCAATTTGTAACTCGGTTCACCGTAAAATACCTTAAACAACATCAAAGGCTGCTCTCCCCCTGCCTTACTGTGGGGGGTGTGGGTCCCTGCTGCTCCTCTCCTCTGCCCCCAGGGTGGGCTTCTTGGAGTGGGACACCGTCTCTGAGGGGTCGGACTCCTCCCAGCTGTCGGAGGTCTTCACCGTCTGACCCCAGCGCCTCCGCCCACTCCTCATCCCTGCCGTGCTGTTCTCACTGTCCCCAGATGCCTGCACATCAACACACGCTCTGATCAATACACACATCTCCAGTCATCTCCTGTGAAACTTTGAACACATCTACTGGGTATGAAGTCAACACTCCAATCCTCTCTAGTCATCTCCAGAGTCATCTCTAGAGTCATCTCTAGTCATCTCCAGAGTCATCTCTAGAGTCATCTCTAGTCATCTCCAGAGTCATCTCTAGAGTCATCTCTAGTCATCTCCAGAGTCATCTCTAGAGTCATCTCTAGTCATCTCCAGAGTCATCTCCAGAGTCATCTCCAGAGTCATCTCTAGAGTCATCTCTAGTCATCTCCAGAGTCATCTCTAGTCATCTCCAGAGTCATCTCTAGAGTCATCTCTAGTCATCTCCAGAGTAATCTCCAGTCATCTCCAGAGTCATCTCTAGTCATCTCCAGAGTCATCTCTAGAGTCATCTCTAGTCATCTCCAGAGTCATCTCCAGAGTCATCTCCAGAGTCATCTCCAGAGTCATCTCCAGAGTCATCTCTAGAGTCATCTCCAGAGTCATCTCCAGAGTCATCTCCAGAGTCATCTCTAGTCATCTCCAGAGTCATCTCCAGAGTCATCTCTAGAGTCATCTCCAGAGTCATCTCTAGTCATCTCCAGAGTCATCTCTAGAGTCATCTCTAGTCATCTCCAGAGTCATCTCCAGAGTCATCTCCAGAGTCATCTCTAGAGTCATCTCTAGTCATCTCCAGAGTCATCTCTAGTCATCTCCAGAGTCATCTCTAGAGTCATCTCTAGTCATCTCCAGAGTAATCTCCAGTCATCTCCAGAGTCATCTCTAGTCATCTCCAGAGTCATCTCTAGAGTCATCTCTAGTCATCTCCAGAGTAATCTCCAGTCATCTCCAGAGTCATCTCCAGTCATCTCCAGAGTCATCTCTAGTCATCTCCAGTGTCATCTCCAGAGTCATCTCTAGTCATCTCCAGTCATCTCCAGAGTAATCTCTAGTCATCTCCAGTCATCTAAAGTCAAACCTTACATGAAACCTATAACCTTTAAGATGATCTCAACAGTAACTATCTAGCATTTGGGGGGAGCAATGCTTGAATAAATAGTTTAATAAATCTTTAACAAATGTTCTCTCCTGAAAGCCTCACCATTTGAGGGTGTGTGGGGGGCCCAGGGGGGGCAGGGGGTCCGTGGCGGCCCCCCTCTGTGTGGAGTTCTGCCTGGGGCAGAGTAATCTGCTGCAGGGGTCTGGTCCTGGGCTGGGAGCCGGGCTGGGAGCTGGCTGGGAGCCTGACCCGGAGGACGACTGGGGTTCAGCTTTGGGCTCGGCCACGCCGGGCTGTGATGACCGCTGTGAAATCTTCCGAACATCCTGGCTCTGGGGGCGTGGCCCCAAAACCTGGCCCACCTGGAAGTAGGGGTACCTTAGTGCCTGGGGGAGGTAGGGAGAGTGGAAGAAGGGGGGGGGGGGGGGGTGTAGTTTAGCTCTTTATGAATATACCATCCCAAAGACTTTACAAATCATCCTCAGGGGTATATAACCTGGAAAAGAGGTTATGTCACTAACTGGACCTGAAGGTGTGTAATGTCGGAGCAGGAACACTGGAGGACGACCCCTAGTGTATTAAGACTGCCTTTACATATGTCATGTCTGTCTTTATGTGAACCAGGTTGATCTGGGAAGGATCCTTGAGAGGAGGATTGACGATAGGAAAAACAAGTGTTTATACCCTGAACTTAGCCCCAGGCTTTGGAGGCCTTTTATAACTGACAGGCAAGTAATAAGACACTCATGGGCTCTATCCCATAACCAAATTAGGACATTAGAACACTCCACCCCTGAATTAAATGTCAGACCGGCCCACTTGGCATATAAAATATTGACAAGGAGCAGAGAGGGAAATTGACAGGTAACAAAATGTTTTTTGGGGCTATCTTGTTGTTATCAGTGACCTATGCACTTTGTAAAGCTCTCTCTTGGAAGTCGCTTTGGATAAAAGCGTCTGCTAAATTAATAAATGTAAATGTAAACTGGTTATCTTGCAACATTTATGTTTAGACAGGGGCAGACCTTTTATGAGTATAAAGCAAGCCACTTGTTTGTGCAACAGTTAGGCTTTTCATGCGTGAAATACCCAGTGTGTGTGTATCCTGTATTGAGATCAATAAAGCTACTTGTATTTGATTCAACCACGACTGAGCGTCCTTTTCGATGATCTAAGAAATCAGATCCGACAATAACTACCTGGACCTGAGGGTGTATAACTACCTGGACCTGAGGGTGTATAACTACCTGGACCTGAGGGTGTATAACTACCTGGACCTGAGGGTGTATAACTACCTGGACCTGAGGGTGTATAACTACCTGGACCTGAGGGTGTATAACTACCTGGACCTGAGGGTGTATAACTAAATGGACCCCAGGGGCATATAACTATACCTGCACTGCGGTGGGCCTCTTCTTGGGGTCCCACTGCAGGAGGTCTCTCATGAGAGCGATGGCCTCGGGGCTGGCGTTGGGGATCAGGGTCTTTAGGTGGGTCGGGACACACTGGGGGAAGCGGAAGTTCATAGCAGAGGCCAGTTGGTAGCCCTCTGGCCAGTCAGACTGATGGAGGAAGATCAGCATGAACATACGTCAGGTTAGATTGGGTTCACTCACGTTCTGTACCTCGCTCTGGGTAACAGCTTCTAATGACTGAGTAAAATGTAAAAATGTAGAATCAGATTTGCTTAGATCAGGTTTAATCTGAGATCATGATGATCAAAAATAAAGATTCCATCAAACTAGCACACGCCTGGGGCACCAGCCAGCAGGAGTGCCTCTCACCCTCTTCACGGTCCCCAGCACCTGGCACACCTTGAAGATCTCGTCCACCTCGCTGTTGCCGGGGAACAGGGGCCTGAGTGTGTAGAGCTCAGCCATGATGCAGCCCACCGCCCACATGTCAATAGGAGAGCTGTAGGTGGACGATCTGAGCAGCACCTCTGGTGCGCGGTACCTGCACACACACGCATGCCATACAGCACAGATAGACACACACACAACTGGTTTACATACAAGAACCTCACTCAGGGTTTTACAACATTTCCAACTAGCTAGAACAGCTAACGCAGATAAACAAATATCTTCAAAACAACAGAATAGCATAGAAATAACAATTAGTATTGATTCCCACAGACACACTCCAGTGTGCTGTGGCACAGAGGCAGCAGCAGTGAACCTACCACCTGGTAGACACGTAGTCTGTGTACGGAGGACGAGAGCGGATCTCTCTAGCCAATCCAAAGTCAGCAATCTTTACCAGCTCTGGACCCATGCAGAGCAGGTTCTCTGGCTTCATGTCCCTGTGGAAAAACCCTAAAGGCACCAACACACATAACACACACGTAAGCACAGATGCATGTGGCCTGGTATACACACGCACACGCACATGTGGGGAGGGTATAGCTCAGTGGTTAGAAGGGTTGCAGGTTCAAATACCCCTCCTGTGCTTTATGTCACTTTGAATAACAGCATCTGCTAATTTAATGCTAACACAGACACAGAAATACAGATGCCCATGGCACATGCCCCTTACCCTAACCCTAACCAGCCACTGTTACAGGGAAGACCAGACAGCCATGCAGGACAGCAGCTTACCGTGCTTGTGTACGAAGGCCAAGCCTGACAGCACCTGGAACAGCATGTTCCTAATCTCACCCTCACTGAACATCTTATTCTCCCTGCCGGAGGAGGCGCACAGGGAGGGAGGAAGGAAGGAAGGAAGGAAGGAAGGAAGGAAGGAAGGATGGAAGGATGGAAGGAAGGAAGGAAGGAAGAAAGTAAAGAAACCGATAAAAAAACGTACAAATGCATGCATCCCATTGGTTGTGTGGAGACCAATGATCTGCATCAGATTCCACACAACCTCCACATTTCCACACATCTGTTGACAGAACGGCGTGCGTGCGGCGGGAGACTACACAGGGACAGAGAGACATGCGAAGTACACAGCAGGTCTGTGTGGAGGCACCTACCATGCTTGTGTATAAACGAGAGGCCTTGTAATATCTGAAAACTCATGTTCCTGACCACTGACTCAGGGAATAACCTGTTCCTGAAAGATGAAGAATTAATAGTGTTGTCACGACTACTGTTCAGACTGTTTGGGAGCACAGTAATTTCCCCCCTCAGAGATAAATCACTTTGTTAGGAAGACGTGCACATTGGGACAAAGCATGTGCACTATATACACGTTGCTCTGGGTAGAATCATCTGCAAGGTGAATTTGCCATGTTACTGTAAGCAAATCCAGCTCGAGGTTTTCCAGGTCATATGATAGCAGAGTGAACCCAGAAGCCAGCAGGCTGATAGCTCACCTGTCCTTCATCAGCTGGTACAGGTTCTCCTTCATGTACTCAAACACAAAGTACAAGTGGTCATTCTCCCGGATCACCTCCTTCAGCTTCACCACGTTGGCATGGTTCAGCTTCTTCAGCGACTGAGGAGGACAATCACACATCTTGTGTTTAGTGCGCCTATCCTGCTACAGACTCAGAAAAGACTGTTAACTTGTTGATATATTGTGTAACACTATATATCGTCCCCTACCTTAACTTCTCTCAGGTTCATGCATTCTTCCCAGGAGTAGAACTTCCTCTTCATCCTGCAGAGTAAAAAAAAAAATTGTATGTTGCTTTGGATAAACGCTTCTATTGAATAGATAAAATGTACAAATATAACTAAAATAAGTGTTTATATTTATATGTATATTATTGGGTGTCCTTGCAAGGGCCCAACCCTTGTTCTCTCACATATATATAATTTGTATTCTTATTTATTTTCCCACCCCTAAGGATCCCTCAATATTTGTTCATCTTGGTCACAATTGCGTTGCTTGTATTGGGATTTACATTCAGTTGCACGGTTTAGGAGCATACAAAGTTTTTGTGGCAAAAAGTGCTTTGAATGCTAGCTAGTTTGCTAGCTAGTTTGCTAGCCACTTCTGTGCTAGCCTAACGTCACAACGACAGCACACGTTAGCAACGACGCATAGATACAACGTGCTAGTATTTAAGCAATTTAAGACTTGTATGTACAGTACGTAATGTCACATTAAATAATGTATTTGAACTCAAGCTTGTGTGGTGTGTCGCTGTACAGAATCGTTGCACGGTTTAGGATTATATTAGTAAGTAAAAGAATACAAGTCTGGTGTTATCGCAGGAAACGTGGTTGAAATGCAAAACTAGTAGGCTGTGGTAGCTCTACTTAGACTACCTATTTTCCCACCCTTAAAACTCATGCACTTCACTCTTAGTATTTTGAGTTGTAAATGAGCAGCAACAAATGTGTGCTTTTGAATCTATGCAATCTTATCATAAATAATAAGTATGCATTTTTATATAAAATATACAGAAATATCAGTTTTAAAATTTCAGTTAAAAAACTGACCCATCTGCAACCAACGCAAGCACACCCCACAACCCTCTCTAGTTTAAATAGCTGCATCTCTTCTGGGTTGTCAAGTCTGGAAACACAACACCAAACAAGGCTGAACATTGTGGTGTTCATTACAAGGCAGGTAACGTTGCTAGGGGCAGTAGCACACACGCACCCACACACTTTCACTGCTTTCTACTGCATGGAGAAAGGATCAGCTTGCAGAATACCCAGAGCTGTTCTCCTTAGCATTGTCTCCAAGCGCTCTCATGCATTTCTGAACACACCTACTGTCACTACTGTAAGGCTGGGTGTCACCCTGCCCCCACCACACGCCTTCCATCACAGACACACTCCCTCAGGAATGCCATCACAGACACACTCCCTCAGGAATGCCATCACAGACACACTCCCTCAGGAATGCCATCACAGACACACTCCCTCAGGAATGCCATCACAGACACACTCCCTCAGGAATGCCATCACAGACACACTCCCTCAGGAATGCCATCACAGACACACTCCCTCAGGAATGCCATCACAGACACACTCCCTCAGGAATGCCATCACAGACACACTCCCTCAGGAATGCCATCACAGACACACTCCCTCAGGAATGCCATCACAGACACACTCCCTCAGGAATCAATGAAGGCATACAGCGGTCCTCTAAAGGCTCTTGCACACTGAGTGCGAAATTTTCGTATGCGTTTTTTCGCAATCGTCAGCCTCAACATTCGGTGGCTCTGAATTGCCAAAAAACCTATCAAAATGCTGGCTATGGATGCGAATACGCAGAAAATCGAACCCGATCCTTTTTTTTGACGGACAAAAGTATCGGAGGCAGTGTGCAAGCGCGATTGACATAACGTGAGGTCGTATTTATTTTTGAACGTGCGAACATTTCGGATACGAATTTCGGACTCAGTGTGCAATGGCCTTAAATCAGCACATTAGAGTATCCTCTACTATATAGCCTAAGTAAACACACTCTCTCTCCCTCGTCCCTCTTGATAGCCACCAGCTCTCCAGACTCTCTCTCCCTCGTCCCTCTTGATAGCCACCAGCTCTCCAGACTCTCTCTCTCTCCCTCGTCCCTCTTGATAGCCACCAGCTCTCCAGACTCTCTCTCTCTCCCTCGTACCTCTTGATAGCCACCAGCTCTCCAGACTCTCTCTCTCTCCCTCGTCCCTCTTGATAGCCACCAGCTCTCCAGACTCTCTCTCTCTCCCTCGTCCCTCTTGATAGCCACCAGGTCTCCAGACTCTCTCTCTCTCTCCCTCGTCCCTCTTGATAGCCACCAGCTCTCCAGACTCTCTCTCTCTCCCTCGTACCTCTTGATAGCCACCAGCTCTCCAGACTCTCTCTCTCTCCCTCGTCCCTCTTGATAGCCACCAGCTCTCCAGACTCTCTCTCTCTCCCTCGTCCCTCTTGATAGCCACCAGCTCTCCAGACTCTCTCTCTCTCCCTCGTACCTCTTGATAGCCACCAGCTCTCCAGACTCTCTCTCTCTCCCTCGTCCCTCTTGATAGCCACCAGCTCTCCAGACTCTCTCCCTCGTCCCTCTTGATAGCCACCAGCTCTCCAGACTCTCTCTCTCTCCCTCGTACCTCTTGATAGCCACCAGCTCTCCAGACTCTCTCTCTCTCCCTCGTACCTCTTGATAGCCACCAACTCTCCAGACTCTCTCTCTCCCTCGTACCTCTGGATAGCCACCAACTCTCCAGACTCTCTCTCTCTCCCTCGTACCTCTTGATAGCCACCAGCTCTCCAGACTCGTTGCTCTTCCCCAGCAGGACGCTGCCGTAGGTTCCGTCTCCCAGCTGCCTCAGGGTGGTGTAACGATTCATCCTCTCACCTCCGCCTCAACCTGGCCAGGCCGCCGTCCATATGAGTTACAGTCTCTTTATCTGTCTCTCTCCTTTCTATTGGTCTCTATCTGTCTCTCTCTACCTCTATTTTTCTCTCTTTTTCTGTTGCTATTTATGTCTATCTCTGTCTCTCTCAGTTTTGCTCTCCTCTCTCTAAGTACTGGGTCTCTCTGGTGTCTCTCTGGTGTCTCTCTGGTGTCTCTCTCTGGTGTCTCCTGGTGTCTCCTGGCGTCTCTCTGGTGTCTCTCTGGTGTCTCCTGGTGTCTCCTGGTGTCTCCTGGTGTCTCTCTGGTGTCTCCTGGTGTCTCTCTGGTGTCTCCTGGTGTCTCCTGGTGTCTCCTGGTGTCTCTCTCTGGTGTCTCTCTGGTGTCTCCTGGTGTCTCTCTGGTTTCTCCTGGTGTCTCTCTGGTTTCTCCTGGTGTCTCCTGGTGTCTCCTGGTGTCTCTCTGGTGTCTCCTGGTGTCTCCTGCCTGCAGGTCAAGAGGAACACGACACAAGACATCTGACGGAGGCGTTGTGCACCCCTCCCCTGCAACACCTAGATTAGCCTCCTCTCCTCCACCAAGTAGAGAGGTGAGGAGGAGGATTAGGTGTCTCAAAGCCGCCAACATGGCCGCCAGGGGAGACCATACACATGCAATCTATACACACAGTTTCTACACACACACACAGCCTCCAGAAATTAGCCCCAGTGATGCAAATAGGACATTACATCCTTTCCCAGCAGCGTCCCAGGTGCCCTGACGAGCAATTGGATTTCAGGCAGAGGCCACGCCCCCTGGGGCACTGACTCAGAGAGCTGAGTGGAAAGATGTGGAGTCATGCACACATACACACACTGCTTTACTGCTCTCATACACACACTGCTTTACTGCTCTCATACACACACTGCTTTACTGCTCTCATACACACACTGCTTTACTGCTCTCATACACACACTGCT
Organism: Thaleichthys pacificus; assembly: GCA_023658055.1. Lineage (NCBI taxonomy): Eukaryota > Metazoa > Chordata > Actinopteri > Osmeriformes > Osmeridae > Thaleichthys > Thaleichthys pacificus. The sequence goes on from CM042872.1 coordinate 16,826,309, forward strand.
TTACTGCTCTCATACACACACTGCTTTACTGCTCTCATACACACACTGCTTTACTGCTCTCATACACACACTGCTTTACTGCTCTCATACACACACTGCTTTACTGCTCTCATACACACACTGCTTTACTGCTCTCATACACACACTGCTTTACTGCTCTCATACACACACTGCTTTACTGCTCTCATACACACACTGCTTTACTGCTCTCATACACACACTGCTTTACTGCTCTCATACACACACTGCTTTACTGCTCTCATACACACACTGCTTTACTGCTCTCATACACACACTGCTTTACTGCTCTCATACACACACTGCTTTACTGCTCTCATACACACACTGCTTTACTGCTCTCATACACACACTGCTTTACTGCTCTCATACACACACTGCTTTACTGCTCTCATACACACACTGCTTTACTGCTCTCATACACACACTGCTTTACTGCTCTCATACACACACTGCTTTACTGCTCTCATACACACACTGCTTTACTGCTCTCATACACACACTGCTTTACTGCTCACATACACACACTGCTTTACTGCTCTCATACACACACTGCTTTACTGCTCTCATACACACACTGCTTTACTGCTCTCATACACACACTGCTTTACTGCTCTCATACACACACTGCTTTACTGCTCTCATACACACACTGCTTTACTGCTCTCATACACACACTGCTTTACTGCTCTCATACACACACTGCTTTACTGCTCTCATACACACACTGCTTTACTGCTCTCATACACACACTGCTTTACTGCTCTCATACACACACTGCTTTACTGCTCTCATACACACACTGCTTTACTGCTCTCATACACACACTGCTTTACTGCTCTCATACACACACTGCTTTACTGCTCTCATACACACACTGCTTTACTGCTCTCATACACACACTGCTTTACTGCTCTCATACACACACTGCTTTACTGCTCTCATACACACACTGCTTTACTGCTCTCATACACACACTGCTTTACTGCTCTCATACACACACTGCTTTACTGCTCTCATACACACACTGCTTTACTGCTCTCATACACACACTGCTTTACTGCTCTCATACACACACTGCTTTACTGCTCTCCTTCACACACTGCTTTACTGCTCTCCTTCAAACAACTTACTGATTATTCATTTAACAGATGCTTCATCGACATACAAATACCACATGTAAGAAGTACAGCAAAACATCAGGTACCAAAAGTGTGTACTGGATTATTCTATTACACTGTATTACTACATAAATAAAAACTTTGATTACACTTCTACACTTACACATATGGATGTCATAGCTCAACACTGGTTGTTTATAAATCAACCCCAGGCTGATATCAAGTCAACACATTGTCAGTGTAAACAACCCTGATATGCTGGCTTCAGAGAGACGCTGTCTACACGGGGGTGAGATGGGAACAGATTGCAGACCTGCACTTAGCTTTCACGTATCGTAATCCCTTAGAGAGGGATTTAGTAGGAATTAGAAACATGCATCAAGGGCAGATGACAGCAAGAAGCTAGGCTATTCAAGGTCCACAGTGAAACTGGGAACAGGAAGTTGTTCTTGCTGGGGTGGCCTTGTAACATTTGAACAATTGTGCTATGGAAATATTAATAAGTAATGTTATTCTGTTTTCTTACTGTTTTCCTATCAGCCTGACCCCCCCCCCCCCCCCCCCCCAAACACACACACACGAACACGTGTACACAAACACGTACACACACACCACCAACACTAGGACAGTTGAGCCATGCACTTGTGACAGCTTCAGGAAATGCTGTATTTCTTAGCAACGGGCTATTTATGTAAAGGGGTAGAAATGAAATATTTCTCGTTCGTTTTCGAGAAGGTTCATTTATCATCTTTGAGTAAAGAACGAAAATGTAAAAGAGTAAAGGTCAAATAAACAAATACACATTCTCGGTTTCCTACAGTAGCAATATTTCTCTAAAGTAAACTGCACGCGGCACCGCTGACGCGTTTGCCTTTTTGAGAGGTTTGACTTCGGACCAAAACCGTTTTAGAAGCAGCATACTATCAGACTTTCTAGCATAATCATGTCCGTAAACTCACCACTCCGGGTGTTGTTCCTCCCTTTCACAGTTTTCTGGGCGCTAACAGATAGTCTGCCCCTGAAGACAGACAGAATTCAAGAAGCGTCCTAACAGTTTAGATAAGGTGTGTGAATCATCTCCTTGGAAACGTACACAGAGAACGACGCGTGAGCTGCCAGCTGACCATGTTGAGCGCAAGGCTTTGTGGGACTTGGTGTCCAACAACCAGAGGAGGAAGTTTCCTTGAACAAAAGATCGTTATTCTAAGTATGCTAAAGTATGCTATAGTTTACGCTTGTACATTTTCATGTCACGTGCTCATTGACCGGCACAGTGGTGTAGCCACATCTAAGTCACCAGGTGCGGGGCAAAAATGTCAGCATCTCAATTATAATGCAACAATAACGCCTACAGTATTACAGTGCAGCAAAAACAGTGCAAAGACAAATACTTTCGTGGGTGCAGTCTCTCACCGGACAGTGGTAAAACAGGATCTTAACTAGACTATAACATGCAGGGAGCCTGATAAGAAGTAGGCTAATAACTGGTAGACCTATCTGTATCACCAGTCTAAAACAATACTTTTTTTGTCACAGTAATGTCTGTAATAGCGGGATGCTGCCGGTAGAGAGCGCTGCTTACCTACGCTTGTCAAACAGCATAGACCACCCAACACATCCGTTCACTTAATTCGCGTTTATCACACATGTTTAACAACACCAGAGTAAGCACACATTGTAAAGAGAGGTAACCTGTGTAACACGGCCAGGCCAGGTCTAGAACTTCCGGTGAAGTTAGAAACTTGACTATGAATAAAAACAGGCATGTTAACCCTTACCTGTTGCTCTCGTATTAAACCCTACACTCAGATTGTGCGGCTTCGCGCTTTTTTTCATCAACCGATAATAGGTCGCTTTCACAGAGATCTCTTCAGTTTCCTGATGGCAGATTTTTGTATGAAACTGAGAGACATGTTACTTAGGCTACATTACCCATAGAACAAATATGACAGACCAATTATTTATGTGAAATAACATTAAGACAAGCTGACAGATAATTTAGTAAATTATAATGTAGTTAAAAATTGTTAGCTAGCTAGCCTAGTTTGCTAATGTTACTGCTCAAATCCTAGATAGCTAGAGCTAGCCTAGCTAGCATTAGCTACTTTTACTGTGTGAGTTAGATAAACCTTACCTTCGTAATTGTCGATGAAACTCAAACGTACAATTTGAACCCCTTTTCCCTCTTACTTGAAGGGCACAACATAGAATCCTATGTAGCCTACATTGTTGATTGTCATTTTGGGAAGAACACCCGAACTCATAAAAACCGGCATTTTGTGTATGAGAAATAACTAACTTCTGCTCACTACCTGAAGTTGTTGATTTGGTTTATGCAATATGCGGAAGTGATGCGTGCATAGTGAATTGGAGTGGGCGTATGCAAGTTAAGGTGGAAATATCAGTTGATGCCATTTTAAAATTAGTAAGAATTTTAATAATCATTTACCAACAGTAGGCTATATATAAATATTTGTATATTTATTCATTTTTCATACTTTAGTTTTCATTGGTTTAACAAGAAACCGTAATGCCTTGAGTTCTATAGGCTATAGCCTATACGTCCCTCAATAATATAGTGAAAACTATAATATGAGTGTACATGCGCACACTGGTGTGTGGATACAGAAAAGATTTTGAAAGTAAACCCAGCACAGAGCTCCATCCCTGTGGGAGACTCGGGTTTTATTGAGGTATAATGTTCCCGTGCTCCCTAGCTCATCACCACCACTACTGCTCTTAATTACACGACGCTTATATCAGGTCCCTTTTATGACGGGGGGCCTCGGCTGTTTATGGGCCTTTTAACTTTTCCACACAAACCGGTGTTGCTGTCTGACACACTGCTAGAGATGCCTTCCGTCTGTCGCCTTCCCACGAGGAGGAGGAGGAAGAGGAGGAGGGAGGGGAGCGGTAACGAGATGTACTAAGAAGATTATCCACATTTATTAGCTAGAGGCGCGTTAGGCTTCCCGAGAGGGAGGGCGGGACACCTAACACAGAACCGCTCATGGACACCGTTCCACAGGTGTAGAGGGCCTATTTACCGAGGAGCGGCAACTGAGACCTGGTCCAGATCTCGTGATGGTTTGTCGCACCGTAAACCTGAGGGAAATGGCTAGGACACCGACTACACACTGGCACCGGATACAAATTTGGCGAATCTGACAATCCAAGGTTTCTCAGAGTAGGGGAGGCGATATGAAAACACGACCCGCGGGAATCGGTAACGCCAATGCCGACTGGATGGGCTCGCTTAACCCCGCTCTCACGGCGATGCCCCTCAAGCACCTCGCGCTGCCCGGTGAGTGCGCCTTACGCTATTGTTAAAAGTGATTTGTAGAGGAGTGTGGGCCTGTTAGCTGCTAAGGGGATCCCCGCTGGCATAGGAGGCTAAAGCTTGCAACATTTAACTCAATGAAATGGCACCTACATAGTGTAGCTATTCCAAAATGTTCTTATCGTGAGGTGTGTGTGACTTTCTCTCTCTTTATATTTCTCTTTCTCTGTGTGTGTGTGTGTTTTGTTTACTTTGTAGTATATCTAATGACTTGAGGTTAATCTTTCATTACCTTGATGTGACCTGTTTTTTGTGTGTGAGACAAAGAGAAGAGAGAGAGAGTCTCAGCCGATAGAGAGAGAGGAGTTACACACTTAGTAGCATGTGGACAGACACAGCCTGATCCAAGCCAGGCTCTTCAACACAACTCTCTGTTGTCCAACCTTCTCTGTCCTACCCTTCCCCTCATCTCTTCCCCTCATCTCTTCCCCTCATCTCTTCTCCTCATCTCTTCCATTCATCTCTTCCCCTCATCTCTTCTCCTCATCTCTTCCATTCATCTCTTCCCCTCATCTCTTCCCCTCATCTCTTCTTCTCATCTCCCCTCCACCTCTCTTTCTCCTCCCTCCTCCTTCCCACCCTTCCGTTCTGCCCACCCCAGGGTCACATGACTCCTTCAGTTTCTGGGTGGATGAGCATGCTCCAGTGGGCCCAGACCAGATGGCCATCGTCCAGTACCTGGCCACTGTCTTCCGCCTCATGGCCAAGAAGGTCATGAAGAAGTGGTCCATGACTCAGGTGGGGCTCCACAGTGGTTCAGGGAAGTTCATAGTGGTTCAGAGTGGACAGTAAATAAATAGATGGTTGGAATCATTATAAAGGGGTAGTTTACATTCACTTACAGTAATATAGTTTGATATCTTACCCAAGAAGCAGTTTTTGAGATGCCTTCAGGTTAATGAAGCCAGTATAAACAGGAAGCTGCTGGTGTCTGCCCCTGATGTTGCTGCTGCTAGAACCTGACCTTCAGAGAGCAGCTGGACGCAGGGATCCGCTACTTTGACCTGCGAGTCTCCTCTAAGCCTGGAGAGACCGGAACTGAGATCTACTTCATCCACGGCCTGTTCGGCCACAAGGTGGGCCTGGGTGTGTGTGCTGGGACTGGCTTTTGACTTCTGTCAGAGCGACCTTACACGCTGCATGGTAGCTGCTTATTGTGCTCCAGCCTCATTTCAATGGTACTTTGATATTTATTTACCTTCCTGACAACCCTGCCCACAAACACATACATACACCCCCACCCCAGGTGCGAGACAGCCTGCTGGAGATGAACTCGTTCCTGTCGGCTCACAATAAGGAGGTTGTGTTCCTGGACTTCAACCACCACTACGCCATGGGTCCGGAGCACCACTGTTACCTCATCAGCATGTTGCAGGAGGTGTTCGGCTCCAAGCTCTGCGGCACCACCCCCGTGGACCACATCACTCTCGACTTCCTGTGGGCCAGGAAGTACCAGGTCACCCTGGGTCAGGGGCTGTGGGGGTCAAAGTGTAATCTGGGCGATCCACCTTGAGGGGGGACTGGTGTGTATGTGTGTGTGTGTGTGTGTGAGAGAGGGGGCCGGTTGCATCTTAGTGGAAGATGGTTAAGAGATTAGAGGATGGTCAGGAGCCAGTTAGAGTGGAGGAATCTTCCCTACACTGTAGTGTGTATGCATGCATGTGGATAACTGTGTGTTCTAGGTGTGTGTGCGTGTAATCCAGAGATGGCAAAGTACACACATCTCTCTCTCAAGTAGAAGTACAGATACTCATGTTTAAAAAGACTGGTAAAAGGACTGACTCCACACTTTCACTCAAGTTAAAGTAAAGAAGTATGAGCTCTGACATTTACTTAACCCTTTTGTTATCTTCGGGTCATTCTGACCCATCAGTCATTGTGACCCACTGTCGTATTGCGACGACTTTACCGCATACAAAAACAAAGTGAAGCATTTTCTTTTAACCGTTGGGCTGTCTCAGACCCCCCACATTGCGAAGGTTAAAAGAAAATTATTTGTATTTGTTTTTTTATTGGGTAAAATTGGGTAAACACAACGATGGTTCGTTATGAACCTTTGGGTCATGTGACCCGAAGGCAGCACAAGGGTTAAGTAAAAAGTAGTCATTACTACTACCTGTTTTAGTGTCTCGCTGGTATCTGGACCTCACATCATATTAATACAATACACATGCAGCGCATTCGCCAGGAATTCTTTTTGACACCGACAATTTCGAACATCTCCCTCATATATGGCTGATCAGGAATGTCTCTATTCTCAGTCATGTCGACATCGCTGACTCCCTCTCTCATTCATAACGTACCTTTTTATCAAAAAAAAATTCACAAAGTGAAAGGAGAGAACAGAGAAGTCTAAAACAGAGTAGATGAAAGCAGAGCACAATATGATGCAAACAAATATTTGTGAAACTTATATTTTTTTAACCTTTCAAAAATGTTTTTCGCATTTCTGGTGTAGCTACTCCAGTTCAGTGGGCGGTGTAGGTGTGGACCCTGACCGCACTGGACACTGAGTAGTCATAAACATCACCCCATTAACCACACAGTCCTCCTGCTCTGTTCTCTCTCTCTCTCTTTTTCTCTCTCTCTCTCTCTCTCTCTCCATCTATCTTTCTTTCTCTCTCGCTTCCTCTCACTGTCTTTCTGTGTCTGTGTGTGTGCATGTATGTGTGTGTGTGTGCATGTATGTGTGTGTGTAAGTGTGAGTTTGTGTGCATGGGCATGTGAGCATGTGTGTGTGACTCAGTAAGGTGATTTCCTGTTCCTGTGACCCTAATCTGAGGCCAGATTATCTAACAGGACTGGCGGGTGAAAGAGAGGGAGTGAGGGAGAAAGGTGGAGGGGAGGGTAAGGAAGGGAGGGAGGAAGAGTGAGAGGGGAGGAGAGGGAGGACTGTGAAAAAGAGATGAACTTGGAGGAAGAGGTTGTGAAGTGATGAAGAGAGACAGATAGGTTAGCCTAACAGAGATAATAGATCTGTCCTCCCCTCTCTCCAGGTCCTGGTGTTCTACCATCACTCCTCCATGCAGGGCTGTCCTCTCCTGTGGCCAGGTAGCAGGATCCCTGCTCCCTGGGCCAACACCACCGATGCCCGCAAGCTCACCCAGGTCTCTCTCTCTCTCACACACATACACACACAACAACCTTTATTTGATTTATAAAGCACATTTAACACAATACAAATTGATCCAAAGTGCTGTACATAGTGCATAGCAGAACTATGCTATAAAACAACAATTAAAAGTTTCCAAAAGCTAGAGATCACAAACATACCTTGGTGCACAGCCAGACAACGCCTTATAAACAAACATAAGGATCTTAAAATCAACTCTAAACTTAATGAGAAGCCAGTGAAGGGATGCCAAAACAGGAGAAATATGATCCCTCTTTCTAGACCCAGTCAAAAGTCTTGCAGCTGCATTTTGAACTTCCTCATTGTAGAATGAGGAAGACCACAATAAAGAGAGTTGCAATAGTCTAATCGTGATGTTACAAATGCACGAATTGCAGCTTCTAAATCTTTGCTTGAAAGAAGATTCTTCAACTTTGCAATAGATCTTGAATGGAAAAAGCTTCCTCTAATAACAGCTCTAATTTGTTTGTCGAAAAATAGTGAAGAGTCCAAGGGTTGTGATTTGGCGTCTCTCTCTCACACACACACACACACCCACCCACTCAGGTGGCTCTCACACACACACACACACACACACCCACCCACTCAGGTGGCTCTCACACACACACCCACCCACTCAGGTGGCTCTCACACACACACACACACCCACCCACTCAGGTGGCTCTCACACACACACACACACACACACACACCCACTCAGGTGGCTCTCACACACCCACCCACTCAGGTGGCTCTCACACACACACACACACACCCACTCAGGTGGCTCTCATACACACACACACACACACACCCACTCAGGTGGCTCTCACACACACACACACACCCACTCAGGTGGCTCTCTCACACACACACACACACACACTCAGGTGGCTCTCATACACACACACACACACACACCCACTCAGGTGGCTCTCACACACACACACACACCCACTCAGGTGGCTCTCTCACACACACACACACCCACTCAGGTGGCTCTCACACACACACACACACACACACACCCACTCAGGTGGCTCTCACACACACACACCCACCCACTCAGGTGGCTCTCACACACACACACACACACTCAGGTGGCTCTCACACACACACACACACACACTCAGGTGGCTCTCACACACACACACACACCCACTCAGGTGGCTCTCACACACACACCCACTCAGGTGGCTCTCACACCGACACACACACTCAGGTGGCTCTCACACACTCAGGTGGCTCTCACACACACACACACACACTCAGGTGGCTCTCACACACACACCCACTCAGGTGGCTCTCACACACACACACACACACCCACTCAGGTGGCTCTCACACACACACACACACACCCACTCAGGTGGCTCTCACACACACACAAAGTGTGTCTGTCCTTGGCATGGGATCTAAGTATGTTTACTCCAACCACACACACACACACACTCACCAAGGTTTCTCTCTCCCCTCTGTGGTCCCCAGTTCCTGGACAGCACCCTGGAGGAGAGGAGCCAGCACGGCTTCCACGTGTCCCAGGCCATCCTCACACCCCGGACCCAGACAGTGCTGCGGGGCCTGGCCAGGGGCCTAAGAAACCACCTGGTGGAAAGGTGGGGGCGAGTGAGTGTGTGTGTGTGGGGGGGGGAGGGGGGGGGGGGTTAAGCATATGTATGTGTGTGAAGCGTGTGTATATGCGTGTGTGTGTGTGTGTGTGTGTGTGGGGGGGGGAGGGGGGGGGGTTAAGCATATGTATGTGTGTGAAGCGTGTGTATATGCGTGTGTGTGTGTGTGGGGGGGGAAGCGTGTGTGTGTAATGTGTTTGTAGTGTATATGAGTGTATGTAGTGTGTATACTGTATGTAGTGTGTATACTGTATGTAGTGTGTATACTGTATGTAGTGTGTAAGTGTATGTATGAGTGTGTGTAATATGGTGAGCTGCCAGCAGAGGGCTCTGAAACTCAGATAAATCTTCATGAATTTCAAACAAAAGATTGTTGAACTCTCAACCGATTTTGTATCAGTTTCAAATCTAATACTTAATAATCTAATCATGTTTTCTTTGTATAACTCGTATTATAAGCATGGTCACTGAGGAATGCATGCTTTCTCACCTTTACCCTGAACCCTCAGAATACAAGGACACCTTGGAGGAGATTCTGAGAGGGCAGACCAGAGGCAGGACACAGTCAGAGGCAGGACACAGTCAGAGGCAGGACACAGTCAGAGGCAGGACACAGTCAGAGGCAGGACACAGTCAGAGGCAGGACACAGTCAGAGGCAGGACACAGTCAGGCAGTAAGAATAGAAATAAAAGCTCAAATTAGCAAGTGAAGAGATGGGGAAGTTCAGTGACATTAGTAAACTGCACTGGAGCATGTCAGTCTAACTGCACTGGAGCATGTCAGTCTAACTGCACTGGAGCATGTCAGTCTAACTGCACTGGAGCATGTCAGTCTAACTGCACTGGAGCATGTCAGTCTAACTGCACTGGAGCATGTCAGTCTAACTGCACTGGAGCATGTCAGTCTATAACTGCACTGGAGCATGTCAGTCTAACTGCACTGGAGCATGTCAGTCTAAATGCACTGGAGCATGTCAGTCTAACTGCACTGGAGCATGTCAGTCTAACTGCACTGGAGCATGTCAGTCTATAACTGCACTGGAGCATGTCAGTCTAACTGCACTGGAGCATGTCAGTCTAACTGCACTGGAGCATGTCAGTCTAACTGCACTGGAGCATGTCAGTCTAACTGCACTGGAGCATGTCAGTCTAACTGCACTGGAGCATGTCAGTCTAACTGCACTGGAGCATGTCAGTCTATAACTGCACTGGAGCATGTCAGTCTAACTGCACTGGAGCATGTCAGTCTAAATGCACTGGAGCATGTCAGTCTAACTGCACTGGAGCATGTCAGTCTAACTGCACTGGAGCATGTCAGTCTAACTGCACTGGAGCAATGAGCATGTCAGTCTATAACTGCACTGGAGCATGTCAGTCTAACTGCACTGTAGCATGTCAGTCTAAATGCACTGGAGCATGTCAGTCTAACTGCACTGGAGCATGTCAGTCTAACTGCACTGGAGCATGTCAGTCTAACTGCACTGGAGCATGTCAGTCTAACTGCACTGGAGCATGTCAGTCTAACTGCACTGGAGCATGTCAGTCTAACTGCACTGGAGCATGTCAGTCTAACTGCACTGGAGCATGTCAGTCTAACTGCACTGGAGCATGTCAGTCTAACTTGACCCTCCTGCAGCTTGTCTCCATGGAGACAGTGGTCTGGGAGGAAGTCTCCTAATTTTGCGTTTCCGAGGAAACGGGATAGTTTATTATCTCAAGATAAACATTCTTCCTTCCTGCATCAGTTCTGTCTGCAGCTGAGGTTAGTGGAGGGTGTGGGCACTTCAGACTGTGTGTGTGTGTCAGAATGAGTTTGGGAACAGTGGGCCAAGCTGGACTGGAACTGTCACTTACAAACACCCAGACTGTCTCTTACCTTCAAATCTCCCTTCTCTCCTCCTCCTCCTCCTCCTCCTCTCCCCATCCTCCTCCTTCTCTCCTCCTCCTCTCCCCATCCTTCTCCTCCTCTCTCCCTCCTCCTCCTTCTCCCCCCCAGGAACCTCCCCACCATCATGTCGTGGGTGGAGGTCCAGAGGCCAGGTGTGGGTGGAGTCAACATCATCACTTCAGACTTTGTGGAGCTGCTGGACTTCTCCAACAGGGTCATCACTCTGAACAGGCTGCTACTGGCTGAGCAGGCCCGCAACCCCTGCTGACCCCTGAACTCTAACCCTTCTGACCCCTAACCCACCTGACCTCTGACACACCTGACCCCTGCCCTGTAACTCTCCTGACCTCTGACACACCTGACCTCTACCCTTTGATTCTGACCATGAACCTGCAAGACGTCTGGTGCACAGGCTTTGGATACAAGTGTTAAAGGAGCAGAGATCAGATCTGTCTCCTCTCCAGATTCCTCACCTTCATCCAACATGGCAGCTGCACTATGGATCACATGACCCAGGGACTCTGATCATGTGACAGACTGGCTCATGTCAACATGCACACTTCACTGGTGTCACTTCTTCATTGGTACATTTTAATGCAGTGATGCTATAAAAATATGAGCTGTATAAGAAATTACAGAAGGTGTCATCTTCATTTGTTATAACTTGTAAAGAGCATAACAATAATAGTCTTAGAGATTTGTGTGTGTCTCTGTGGGTCTGTGTGTGTTGGTGTGTTTGTGTGTGTGTGTCTGTGTGTGCATGTGTGTGTGAGCGTGTATGTGTGTGTTGCATGTGTGTGTGTATGTGGCTTGCGCTGGCTGGATTGTGGTTGTCTACTGTACATTCCTGTGATCCTTGTTGGAAACAAGAGGAAAATAATTAGTGAAGGAAGAGAGAGAGACGGAGGAGAGAGAGGAGGAGAGAGAGGAGGAGGAGAGAGAGACGGAGGAGAGAGAGGAGGAGAGAGAGGAGGAGGAGAGAGAGAGAGGAGGAGAGAGACGGAGGAGAGAGAGGAGAGAGAGGAGGAGGAGAGAGACGGAGGAGAGAGAGGAGGAGGAGAGAGACGGAGGAGAGAGAGACGGAGGAGAGAGAGGAGGAGAGAGAGACGGAGGAGAGAGAGAGAGGAGGAGAGAGACGGAGGAGAGAGAGAGAGGAGGAGAGAGACGGAGGAGAGAGAGGAGGAGAGAGAGGAGGAGGAGAGAGAGACGGAGGAGAGAGAGGAGGAGGAGAGAGAGAGAGGAGGAGAGAGACGGAGGAGAGAGAGGAGAGAGAGGAGGAGGAGAGAGACGGAGGAGAGAGAGGAGGAGGAGAGAGACGGAGGAGAGAGAGACGGAGGAGAGAGAGGAGGAGAGAGAGACGGAGGAGAGAGAGAGAGGAGGAGAGAGACGGAGGAGAGAGAGAGAGGAGGAGAGAGACGGAGGAGAGAGAGGAGAGAGAGGAGGAGGAGAGAGACGGAGGAGAGAGAGGAGGAGGAGAGAGACGGAGGAGAGAGAGACGGAGGAGAGAGAGGAGGAGGAGAGAGAGACGGAGGAGAGAGAGGAGGAGGAGAGAGAGACGGAGGAGAGAGGAGGAGGAGAGAGAGGAGGAGAGAGACGGAGGAGAGAGAGAGAGGAGGAGGAGAGAGAGACGGAGGAGAGACGGAGGAGAGAGAGGAGGAGAGAGGAGGACAGAGACGGAGGAGAGAGAGGAGGAGGAGAGAGAGATGGAGGAGAGAGACGGAGGAGGAGAGAGAGATGGAGGAGAGACGGAGAGAGAGAGGAGGAGGAGAGAGAGAGGAGGAGAAGAGAGACGGAGGAGGAGAGAGAGGAGGAGAGAGACCGAGGAGAGAGAGACGGAGGACAGAGGGGCGGAGGAGAGAGAGGAGGAGAGAGACGGAGGAGAGACGGAGGAGAGAGAGGAGGAGGAGGAGGAGAGAGAGGAGGAGGAGAGAGACGGAGGAGAGAGACCGAGGACAGAGGGGCGGAGGAGGAGAGAGGAGTGAGGAGAGAGAGACGGAGGAGAGACTTGTTTGTGTGTGTGTATGTACGGCCCATGGTAAGGCCCATGGTAAGGCTAATGGACTTGTGATAGAATAGAATATTTTTCTTGTCATTGTACACTGGACAACGACATTGGAGACAATCCTCCTCAGGTGCACTGAATAAATACACAAGTTTATAAAATAAGATCAAATGTAAAAAGATTATAAACACACACACATCCTTCACATTCCACTATTTCAAAGATCCCTAAAATTGCACATAAAAAGTAACAATATTGCACTTAAAAGCTTGTATGTACAGCAGCATTTGACTTGGAGACGAAGAGACTCTTATTTTTTTCATGAAAAGACCTCTTTCAAAACAGCCTCCACAGAATCACTCAGGAATTCCAGAATTCATTCAGGAATGCTGTCCAACATTCCACCACCATCACAGCCTCGGGTCTGATGTCATGAGAGAGGCTGGTCCATGGGCAGCCAGGATGGTTCCAGAACAGCAGGACACAGCCAGGGCTAACGGGATGGATAGCTCAGTGGTAGTTTACACATCAAGAGATTCCAGGTTCAAATCCCACCCCTCCACTAAGCCTTGTTGGTTAAAACTGTCTGGCTTTATTATCCAGAGCGACTTACAGTAAGTACAGGGACATTCTCCCCGAGGCAAGTAGGGTGAAGTGCCTTGCCCAAGGACACAACGTCATTTTGCACGGCCGGGAATCGAACAAACAACCTTCTGATTAATAGCCCGACTCCCTAACCGCTCAGCCATCAGACCCCCTTTGCCTTGCCTTTTTTCTTAGTTTTTAATGCAACTGTAACTAGGCTGTTTGAAGTTCCCACATTACCAATAGCTACCTTCCACGAAGGAAAATTGGAGAAACTTGTTTCATTCTACACTTTAACTCTTTGTATTTTTAAGTGTATATAATCAGCAATCTTCGATAGTAAGTATTTTACATATCAGCTGAAAAATAAGTACACCTATGAAAACTCGTCTTTCTCCAAATGTTCGGACGTCTGATATTAGTTGAAACATTATAGGTTTGGAGGTAATATAGTAAAAAAATAAAAATAAAAGACGCTGCCGCAAGAACAACTCACCATTTCTGGAGAAATGGTGAGTTGTTCTTGTTACTCTGCTGCAGACGTGGAAACAGACGACAGAGAGACATGGAGATGCGCTTGTGTTTAACATGCCAATTAACTGCGTTTACGCACTGGCAAGCACCGGTGCCCAATCATGCAAATTCCATTGCGCACCTGCGCGCCCCTGGTATGCGATGAAACGATTAGATAGTCGGTGGAGAAGTCTAACCCAAAGTCCCATAGAGATATCAGATATGATACCACACAGACGCCCTCTTTACATTCTCAACAAAGACCAACTTGACCTACAAACTATTCTTGTCTCGAGAGCCCAAAACAAAGTTAGGAAAATCTTAGGAACTATTTATTTTCACTGCAAAAACAATACATAAATACATACTGTAAAGGTCCAAACATTCATAGTATAACGTGGTTATATGAATGCTGTTTCTTCGCGATTGAAGCAATTTAACGATAATTTCGATTAGATTAAAGCTAAAAGCAGACAAATGGCGCCTGGCTCCAGTTTAACAACAAAGGTCACAGGGACACGATTAAAGAACGGCATCAGCGAGTTCTGCCTTAATCACAGAGACGGCAGGGTCACACTGCAGCTGTTCTCACCCGCAAAGTGCTGCTGTCTCAAGTCTGTACCAAACACTATATATGTCTCTCTCTCACACACACACACACTCTCTCACGTAGACACACACGCAGAGGGAGGGAGGGAGGGAGGGAGGGAGGGAGGGAGGGAGGGAGGGAGGGAGGGGAGGGAGGGAGGGAGGGAGGGAGGGAGGGAGGGAGGGAGGGAGGGAGGGAGGGAGGGAGGGAGGGAGGGAGGGAGGGAGGGAGGGAGAGCTCTGCTCCCGCCCGAAGTCCGTTCCTTCCAGGTCTCATTCCAGCTGTTAAGCATTCCTGAGCTCTATACTCTTAACTGGCGGGGACCGAACTCTCTGTGTGTTCTTTTCTTCTGAGAAACCATGAGCCCAGCTGAGGAGCACGGACTGTGTTTGGGTTATGCTGGTAGGAGAGAGACGTGACACAATCGTTTGGAGTATAACAAAATAAGGAATTTTGTCCCCGGTGTTTGACAGTGTTATTTGTGATGGCATCATTGGCCGGTCCAGCTTCCATGGTAAGAAATGTCTTTAACAAAGCAGACTACCTGGTACTACTTTCATAAGCTTTGTGTAAATGCTAAACTGTTTTAACAGCTGTCTAAACATCTAGGCTACAGGAGGAGGGTTCCTGTGCTGCCTCCACATCGTCCTCCTGCCTGATCTTACAACAGCTAATGGAGGATTAGTGGGCAGTACTCCGTGTTTAATTGGAAAGTGAATACAATGAGTGTTTTAGTTCATGACCTCATTACATTTCGCTTCAAGATGACGGGAGAGTTTTGAAAGGGAGGAATTCAACAATTCACTTTGTTGAATTTAGTTTGACAAACTATTCGTCAAACTTTATCACTTAATTAATCTGTGTGCAATGTGCTTTACGGTAGCCTACAAACGACACTATCCTAGATGTTGCGTCTGATCGATTAACCTGTTAAGAAAAAGACATTCAACCATTAACGTCTGTGAACGTCAAGAGTTGAATCAGGAGCTTTCTTCATCCTGTCCTCCTCGCTCTCCTTCCCACCTAGTGGTCCAGTGTGCGGGACCCTCTCCCCAACACAGTCTAACGCAACTCAGACCAGCCCGTCCCGGTTTCAATCTCTCGGTAATATCCGCTCCGGTTAGAAGTGAAAACACAAGCTGATCCGCTGCAGATGCTATTTAGGAGATCTTATATTTACCTCAAACTCACACACCCTACCTCATATCAAATAACACTTCCAGCTGTTATGGTCGTTTTAAGGTAATCTGTGACGAATGTGGATTTAAATTATATACAATGCTACAAGGTTATCCAGATGACTCTTAATGTTGTATAGCATGCTATTGTGGGGTTCATTCAGCAGGTTACCTTTTTAGAATTTAACTGAAATTTGTACACAAAGCAACATACAGATGCATATATAAAAGTACAGCAAAAGATCAAGGATTTGAATTGTAGAGGAATGTGTCTGGGGGGGGGGGGGGGGTCTGTCCCCGAGGCAGCGACACACATGACTGGTCTGCTGAAGATCTACCTGCCTAGACCTGCCCTGTTCACCTGGACAGGAGAGGGGGGGGGGGGGTAGGGGGAGGAGAGAAGAGAAGAGAAGAGGGGGATGGAAGAGGAATAAATGAGAGTATTGAAGGAGGGAGAAGAGGAGGTGGAAGGGAGGAGAGAGGGAGTGAGTGAGTGAAAGGGAGGAGGTGGAAGGGAGGAGAGAGGGAGTGAGTGAGTGAGTGAAAGGGAGGAGGTGGAAGGGAGGAGAGAGGGAGTGAGTGAGTGAGTGAAAGGGAGGAGGTGGAAGGGAGGAGAGAGGGAGTGAGTGAGTGAGTGAAAGGGAGGAGTGGAAAGAGAGGAGAGAGGGAGCTCGAGGTTAAAAGACAGCTCCTGTTATTATAAAGGAACTTAGTCTCCACATTGAACTTCACACACTAGTGGACTAGTGGACCTCTAACATGTTTTCATTAAAACATCTCTCAATCCCCTGCTTCATGCTCCGTGTGAAATGAATATGTGTGTAGTGAATATGTGTGAAGTGAATATGTGTGTAGTGAATATGCGTGTGTATGTGAATTTGTGTGTGTATGTGAATATGTGTGTAGTGAATATGTGTGTAGTAAGTGTGTGTAGTGAATATGAGTGTGTATGTGAGTGTGTTCTTGATTGATGCAAGAAAGTTTGTGTTTGTATGTGTGTATGTTGTGTGATTGAATGTGTGTTGTTGTGTGTTTGTATGTATTTTGTTGTGTGTTTTGCATCCATGTTTGAGAGTGTTTTTGTCCATGTGTGGTGTATGTGTATTTTATTTTTATTTTTGGCATTTCCATGTTTTTATTGGACCATGCAAGTATGAAATAGACAGGAAGGGCAGGGAAGAGAGGGGGGAAGACATGCAGAAAATTACCCAGGCCGGATTCGAACCTGTGCCGCTGCGGTGAGGCCTGAGGGAACCGGTGAGACCCGTGTGTGTATTTTGTGTGCGTGTGTGAATGTGCGTTGTCATTGCATCTGAGTGTGTCTGTGTGGGGTAACTAGGGTGTCAGAACTAAACAGGAAGTGACTTCAGACCGGAAGTGAGCTCTGAATGAGAGGAAATGTTTGGGAGCTGTCTGTGATTTGTGTTTCCTCTGGAAGGAGAGGAAAATAGCTGAGTGAATTGGAGAAGATTAAAATGAGAAAGAAGTAGAGAGAGGGAGAAAGAGAGAGAGATGAATATAAGGACTGAGAGAAAGATGGGAGGAGTGAAAGAGGGAGGATTGAAAAGGGAGGTGTGGTTTTTCCAGAGACTCTAATAATCTCATTCAGTTAATTGTGTGTGGTGTGTGTGTGTCTGTATGTGCAAATTTGTTTCATTGGTTTGTGTTCTGGATGGACTGTCCTTGGCATGGGATCTAAGCATGTTTACTCAAACCATACACTCATACACACACACACATACAAACACACACATACACACACATACAAACACACACACACATGTTGGGCTGAAAGGGGCAGACTTGGCTAGTCGAGCCAAGCTCTGCTGTAGACTGGTGGGAAATCTGTCCACATGGTGCATTCCTGCCCATTCCTCCCACTGATTACTGTGTGCATGTGTGTGTGTGTATTCCCACCCTGAACTGTTTAAGTGATTTTTTTCCACTGTCTGGAACACTTTCACACGGACACTCTCTCTTAAGTGGCAGCTGTTTGTGCTATAAAGTGTGTATTTGTGTGTTTCCAAGTGTGTGTCTGTTCTAAGTGTGTTATCATCCAGCTGTGGCCAGCCTGCATGGGCTTGGAGCTGCTGTTTGTTTGTTTGTGTTTGATAAATAAGTGTGTGTAATTGTGTGTGTTTGTGTGAGTCTGTGTGTGATAGGTGTATGTATCATGAGTATGTGTATGTATGTGTGTGTGAGCCTCTGTGTGTGTTTCTCAGTAACACTTCTCTCTCTCCTGTAGGACTCAGAGATGATGTTCAAACCAGAGTCTGACCAGGTCGCATCTGAGGTAAGCAACCACACACACACTCACACACACTCATCTGACACACACCCTCAGAGTAAGCGGCCCCATTATCCTCCATTCAACCTCACCAATGTTCCAGACCCCTTTATAGTCCACGACCATTTCTTCCGTTAATTTCTTAAAGAGGATATGCAGCAGCAACGAAAGAAAGTAACTTATCGATATGTACACATCTTATATTGCTGCACACCCAATTACAGCTTCTTACTTTGAGATTTGAGTATCTAAATACGCTCTCAAACCGTATGTGTAGCATCTGCCTTCCGCAGCGTCAAACTGACATTTCTCCATTGAAAGTGGTTGGGTGGACGATAATGAGACCCCCTGGCTAACTGCTAAAATTAGGAAAATATTTTTTTAGGCATATCCTGATTGGATTTTAAAAACATAATGTTATAATATAGGTGTGTATCTATATATTAAAGTACAATGCTGTAACATAACATTTTTAATTTGTATTATATCAACATTTTCGTAAACTTTCTGACGAGCGTCAAGAGCTAGGTGGACGATAATGGGACCCCTTACGTTATAGTAGTCAAGCTGGAGGGTGAACCTGGGCTGTTTCAGTGGGTAGTCAAGCTGGAGGGTGAACCTGGGCTGTTTCAGTGGGTAGTCAAGCTGGAGGGTGAACCTGGGCTGTTTCAGTGGGTAGTCAAGCTGGAGGGTGAACCTGGGCTGTTTCAGTGGGTAGTCAAGCTGGAGGGTGAACCTGGGCTGTTTCAGTGCTCCCACTGACGCTGGAACAGCAGGAATCTGACTTCAGATCAAGAGTCTGAATTCCCCCTCTCTGTCTCTATCTAACCCTATCCAATCTCTATCTAACCCTATCCAATCTCTACCTAATCTCTATTTAACCTTATCTAATCTATATTTAACCCGATCCAATCTCTATCTAATCTCTATCTCTGCCTGATTGGATGGAAGGAGAATGTGGCCCCACCCCCAGGGTTGATTGACAGCAGGAAGGCCCCACCCCCAGGGTTGATTGACAGCAGGAAGGCCCCACCCCCAGGGTTGATTGACAGCAGGAAGGCCCCACCCCCAGGGTTGATTGACAGTGGGAAGGTGGTGAAGCTGCAGACAGACATGCCTCACCTGGTCAGTCTGGGCAGCGGACGTCTTAGTGTAGCTGTTACCCTGCTGCCCCTGAGAGAAGGTAACACACTCACACACACTGTTACACACACACAGTGTTACACACACACACACACTGTCTCCAGTCTTACACACACACACTCTCCAAACTCTTACACACACACATTTACACACACTCTCTTACACCTACACTCTCTCTTACACACATATGTAACAGACACGTGTATGTCCTGGTGGTGCAGGGGTGACCCGTGTGGGGCGTGAGGATGCGTGTGTTCCCCAGGACATTGTGGTGCAGGGAGAGGGAATCGAGGCGGAGCACTGTCTCATCACCAACCAGGGGGGCGTAGTGACCCTGGACCCCTGCGGACACGCCTGCGCCCTGGACGGGGTTCCCGTCACTACCCCCACCCCCCTCACCCAGGGTAACACACACATACAGCTACATTAGAGAGAGAGAGATAGAAACATAGAAAGAGAGAGACAAATAACGATAGAGACAGAGATAGATATAGATGTGATAATACTGCATGCTACATGTAATTATACATGTTTAATTCATGCTACGTGTGGATGAATGTACCTGTATTTAGGTAGTGTGTGTGTCTATATATGCACGTGTATTAAGGTGGTGTGTGTGTCTGTGCATGTGTGTGTGTGTTTGTTATGTGTATTTAAGTGGTATAGGTGGTGTGTGCGTGTGTGTGTGTGTTGATTTGGAAGCTGCTATAGTAGCTGATATGTTCCATTTCTCTTCCTCTCTCTCTCCCTCTCTCCCTCTCTCTCTCCTCTCTCCCCCCTCTCTCCTTTCTCTCCCCCCCCTCTCTCTCTCCCTCTCTGCCCCCCCTCTCTCTCGCCTCTCTCTCCTCTCTCCCCCCTCTCTCCTTTCTTTCCCCCCTCTCTCTCTCCCTCTCTCTCTCCTCTCTCCCCCCCTCTCTCTCCCTCTCTCCTCTCTTCCCCCTCTCTCTCCTCTCCCCCCTCTCTCCACTCTCTCTCCCTCTCTCTCTCCCTCTCTCCTCTCTTCCCCCTCTCTCTCCTCTCCACTCTCTCTCCTCTCTCTCCCTCTCTCTCCCCCTCTCTCTCTCTCCCCTCTCTCTCCCCTCTATCGTCTCTCTTTCCTTTCTCTCCTCTCTCCTCCCTCTCTCTCAACTCTAACCACACATTCTCAACCCCTTCATCTTTTCACTCCCTTTTGTCTTTTTCTTGTCATTACACACACACACATTCAGTATGTCCTATTTGGTCTCACCCGTCAGGTAAAGATTGACTGGTCCATTTCTTCTCCTCTGTGAGTTTGGTGTGTATAAATTGTAGAGGTCAAGAGATCAGAGTATAGTAGTAAGGAACAGTAGGAGAGAGAGAGAGAGAGAGAGAGAGAGAGAGAGAGAGAGAGAGAGAGAAGGAGTTGTAAAATGACAAGTCTGTCATCATAGACACCTTTCCCACCTACATAAATCGACATGTAAACACACACACACAAACACAGATCCATCTCACACACACACACACACACACACAAACACAGATCCATCACACACACACACACAGATAGGCTGATACACAGTGTGTGTGATACTGTGTTGTTAGTCAATA
Source organism: Thaleichthys pacificus (assembly GCA_023658055.1). NCBI lineage: Eukaryota > Metazoa > Chordata > Actinopteri > Osmeriformes > Osmeridae > Thaleichthys > Thaleichthys pacificus. The sequence continues at coordinate 16,847,285 of CM042872.1, forward strand.
ACACAGGAGGCCGTCTGGCATGCTTTCAACTGCACATCTAACTGTGGTGATGTGGAAGCACACACACTCTCTCTCTCTCTCTTTCTCTCTCTCACACACACACACTCACACTGAAACACTACACCAAAATCAATGACCACAAGAGCAAAGTCCTTTTAGAAAATATTAGACTTGATGTCTACATCTTCCCTCCTCCTCCCTCTTTCCCTCCTTCTATCTCTTCTATCACAAGCCCTCTCTTTCCCAAGCCTCATTTACACATTCATTTTCCCTTGACTACCCCCCCTCTTCTCTGTCTGTGTCTCCCACTCTGCTTTCTTCTCTCTCTCTCCCTCTCCCTATTTTTTTCCTTTCTCTCCTCTCAGTCTTCCTCTCCCCCCCCTCTCTCCCTATTTTTCTTCATTTCTCTCCTCTCAATCCTTTTCTCTCTCTGTCGTTCTCTCTCTCTATGAATCCTACTTTTGTAACTTCTCTCCTGCCCTAGAGACCAAGAGGGGTTTTGAATGGTAAAATAATTGTTTAATCTGGCCAAAAGTGATCATGTATTTCTTTAATCCTCTGAATTCAAGCTGTCTGCAGCTGTGACATGCTTGCCTAGGTGTTTCAAGAGAAAAGAAGTCAGGACAAAGAAAGTGAGAGGGGCGGCGGGACTTTAAAACCGGTGAACTCACCAACACAGGACCGGGGCTCCAGGTCGCCCTTCTTTGGAAGTCACGTGTTATTTGCATACAGTCGGATCCATTTACATCACCAGCTGCTTTTAATTTTCACTCGATTTCGTAAACTTGTAAAGAGGAGGGCTTGGCATGATAGCGGAAAGCACGTTTGAGTAAATGTGAAGTTTACACCCCCTTTTCTGAGTTGGTGGATGCCTTACCTCAGACGCATCTGGAAAGGAACCAGCGAACCCCGTAGTCCTCCACTTAAATCTGGATCCGTGGAAATTTACGGCTCCGAGACGGGCTGGCTCCGTGACTCTCTCGCCCCGGGAAACCCCCGTTGTTCTGATAAGGCGTCGGACAAGTAGAGGAGATCGAAAGTTTTACTGTGCGGGGTTCGCTGAAGTGGAAAAGGTCAGTTTACACGTGTATAGTTGTTGGCTGGTGTATTCGTTTTGAGAGAGAGACAGAGACAGAAACGAGCTATGGAACTATAACGATAACAAGACGAGAGCTTGAGCATCGTTACCGGGTCGCTAATTGAGTGTGGTGTTTATGAAGGTCAGAGTTGCGTGCAGGTACATTTATGATGATCTTTAACTTGTTTAGTACAGCCTAACAAAAATGTGCTTTAATACGGAAATTTAGTTGAAGTAAGATTCAGTTGTTCAGGGTGGTTCGTGTGAGAGTTTGGTTATTGGTTCAAGCTTTTTAGCATACATACACGAGCTAAATTTAAACTCAAAACTGATATGGTTCATCATTCCTCTCACCTGAGTAGACTACGGTCGCGTGCCCCGGGCGGGTAACACGGGTGAGATTTCACGTGACAAAGAATAATAGCCGCGTTGACAGACTCACATAAGAAGGGAAACTACAGATTTGACGTGAGGAATGTGTTCTTTTTTTCTGATAGCTTTTAAACGGTAGCACCATATGTATCACGAACTTAAACGAGAGGGGGCAACTTGGTGTGCGTAATACTCCGTTTTTCAGTAACCAAACTGGTTGGTTTGGTGGTCTGGTTTACTTGGGTAAGTGAAACAGTGGGTCTCGGTTCCAAGACAAAAACTGAAGCGTAGAAGTCTATAGACTAGTCAAGACTAGTGTATATGTGTTTATACAGCTCTGGATAAAATTGAGGCCCTGCACCTTTTTCTTTCGTTTTTAAAAAGGTTGAGAAGGGCAATTTTGAGTAAGGAACAGAAGGGTAAAATGTGCAGTGGCCTCTTAAATTTTACCCTTTTTAAAAAGGTAAAGAAAAAGGTGCCATGGTCTCTCAATGTTTTCCAGAGCTGTATATATTTTTGAAATATGCATCTATTGAGGGTTAAATCGTTGTTATCATTGTCCTGGAACATTGAGCTGTTGACTGTGGGACTGTGTTTGACAACGGTTAGAGTTGGTGCTTATTCATACTGTTGGATTAGGGTTAGTTGGTATCTGCAGGGTTAGGGGTTAGGCTCTGTAGATGGTCCAACTGGTTATAGTCATCTGATGGAGAGCTTAGAGAGAGGAGGTTAGACAGGAGGAGAGAGGAGGTTAGACAGGAGGAGAGAGGAGGTTAGACAGGAGGAGAGGTTGTGAGAAGATGTCTTTCTGATAACGTCATAGACAACGCTCAGGTCCCTCTAGGGTTAATTGGTGGTTTTAGGCACAATTACACAAACTCATATACACGCACGTACACACACACACACAGACTCTGAATTAGGCACTGAATTAGGAAGATAAAGATCCAAACCTAATGTGGCAGTCTGGCAGTTCCACTCACAAACTCAATCCAGAACAGTTCACCAGGGATTTACATTACATTTACATTAAGTCATTTAGCAGACGCTCTTATCCAGAGCGACTTACAGTAAGTACAGGGACATTCCCCCCCAAGACAAGTAGGGTGAAGTGCCTATAGGTTTACTATATTTTTGCTTATCATAGATGTAATCTATATTCTGTGTACTTATGTTATGTTATGCCAGGTTGCTTTGCATTGTCTTGTCCTAAGAATTTCAGTGCCCAGTCTGACCCTGTGTTGTTCTGTGCATCTGACAATAAAAGACTTGAGCTTGCCCACACAACGTCATTTGACACGGCCGGGAATCGAACCAACCTTCTGATTAAAAGTCAGATTTCCTAACCGCTCAGCCATCTGACCCCCTAGGTGTTACAGTGTGTGTGTGTGTGTGCGTGTGTGTGTGTGTGTGCGTGTGTGTGTGTGTGTGAGAGATCAGACTGGGAGAATGTGTTCCAGATTGTTGGTACTCTGCAGCATCTGTGTCATCAAAGCTTCTGGTTATCTTTGTAGACGGTTTCAAGTCTGTTTGTGAGTGTGGCAGGGTGTGTGTCTGCTGGATGTGTTTGGGAGGGGATGAGTGTGTATGTATTTATGTAGATTAGAGCTAGTTTGTTAGAGTTAGTTTTGAGTTTTGGGGTGTAGTAATTTACAAAGCAGTGCAATAAACAAATAAGGACATTCATGTTTCTCTGCTGTAGGACTGGTGGGTGGGTGTTTCTCTGCTGTAGGACTGGTGGGTGGGTGTTTCTCTGCTGTAGGACTGGTGGGTGGGTGTTTCTCTGCTGTAGGACTGGTGGGTGGGTGTTTCTCTGCTGTAGGACTGGTGGGTGGGTGTTTCTCTGCTGTAGGACTGGTGGGTGGGTGTTTCTCTGCTGTAGGACTGGTGGGTGGGTGTTTCTCTGCTGTAGGACTGGTGGGTGGGTGTTTCTCTGCTGTAGGACTGGTGGGTGGGTGTTTCTCTGCTGTAGGACTGGTGGGTGGGTGTTTCTCTGCTGTAGGACTGGTGGGTGGGTGTTTCTCTGCTGTAGGACTGGTGGGTGGGTGTTTCTCTGCTGTAGGACTGGTGGGTGGGTGTTTCTCTGCTGTAGGACTGGTGGGTGGGTGTTTCTCTGCTGTAGGACTGGTGGGTGGGTGTTTCTTTGGGCATGCTAAATACTGAAAGGCACTGTGAGTCATTAGATAGAGACTGTTAAGATATATTATACATGCACACACACACAACTGTAATCCACACACAGGCATACATACTACACACACAGGCATACATACTACACACACAGGCATACATACTACACACACAGGCATACATACTACACACACAGGCATACATACTACACACACAGGCATACATACTACACACACAGGCATACATACTACACACACAGGCATACATACTACACACACAGGCATACATACTACACACACAGGCATACATACTACACACACAGGCATACATACTACACACACAGGCATACATACTACACACACAGTTTCAGGGAGTGTGACAATGCCACCACCAGCACCACCTCTCCTCTGTTTCACCACAGTCTGTCAGCTGGAGCTCAGTTCAGCTGGAGCTCAGTTCAGCTGGAGCTCAGTTCAGCTGGAGCTCAGTTCAGCTGGAGCTCAGTTCAGCTGGAGCTCAGTTCAGCTGGAGCTCAGTTCAGCTGGAGCTCAGTTCAGCTGGAGCTCAGTTCAGCTGGAGCTCAGTTCAGCTGGAACTCAGTTCAGCTGGAACTCAGTTCAGCTGGAACTCAGTTCAGCTGAACTGAGTTCCAGACTAAACACACGCTCGTGCTAAACACAAGCTCACACACTTACACACACACTTACACACGCTCACACATGTTCTTCCATAATGCTCCATTTCCAGGATGTTTGTCAGACATCGTCTCTTTACACAGCTGACAAGGAAGATCAAACATATCTCTCTCTCTCTCTCCCCCCCCCCCTCTCTCTCTCTCTCTCTCTCTCTCTTCCCCCCTCTCTCTTTCCCCCCTGTCTCTCTTTCCCCCCCCCTGTCTCTCTTTCCCCCCCTGTCTCTCTTCTCCACCTCTGTCTCTCTTTCCCCCCTCTCTCCCCCCTCTTTCTCTCTCGCTCTCTCGCTCTCTGTCTCTTAGTGGACTTGTACCATGCTAGTGACTACTGCTGTGTGAGACGTGTACCATGCTAGTAGAGTGACTATATAAACTACAACCCCCAGCCCTCTTCCTCTCTCCTGATTTCACGGTTTTAAGACAGAAAGAAAATGGCCTCAAACTGATTTTCCATGTTGTCTTTTTTCCACCCTGTCTCTGCCATCTCCTCCTCCTCCCCTCAGCTCTTTCCTTCTTGTTATCCACCCACCCCTCTCTGCCCTCTCCACCCACCCCTCTCTGCCCTCTCCACCCACCCCTCTCCACCCACCCCCTCTCTGCCCTCTCCACCCACCCCCTCTCTGCCCTCTCCTCCTCGAAGAAGTGAAGTAAGTGAATGAAAGTTTTAAAAGAGAGGACAGTGAATGGAAACAGATTTGTCTCTCCTTCTCTCCTCCCCCCTGTGCCTTTCCTCCCCCCTCTCCCTCTGAGGTATTTAGACAGCTGGAGCTAGAGGTTGTGACCCTGACTTCTTGTTTATAGCTCGACTGTGATCTTAATTGATGACCAGAGAAAACACTGTGGTCTGGATCCAGTGCTCTTAACGTGTGTGTGTGTAATACAGTCTGAACTGTGGCTGCTCTCTGTGTATTTGACCGTGTGTGTGTGTGTGTTCCCAGGGTACTCCCTGTGTCTGGGTAAGTCGTACTTCTTCAGGTTCAACCATCCAGAGGAGGCCAGCCGTCTGAAGAGCATGCTCCCACAGAAAAGCCCTGCGTCCCCCCTGGTCTACAGCACAGGTACACACACGCACCTGCGTCCCCCCAGATCTACAGCACAGGTACACACACGCACCTGCGTCCCCCCTGGTCTACAGCACAGGTACACACACGCACCTGCGTCCCCCCAGATCTACAGCACAGGTACACACACGCACCTGCGTCCCCCCAGATCTACAGCACAGGTACACACACACATACTTCACCATGGTCTCATCTCACACACACCTGTTGTGGGGCGGCCTACCTGGAACACACAGTGTAGGGAGGAGAGAAGAAGGTGGAGTGTGTGTGTGTGTGAAGGGTGATATATTATACCTATAACGTTCAGAACACACCTCAAACATACCTCCAGGTTTGTTCTGCTCCCTGCAGAACAAACCTGGAATGTTCCTCTCAAGCAGTTTCCCTCCATTGCCATGGTAACGCAGTCTCCATGGTGATTGATGGTGCGTTTGAACAAGGTGTGTGTGGAGTGTCTCTGTCCTGTATCAGACACCCTGTCCGGACAGAAGGAATGCACACACACACTCACATACACACACACACACACCAATACATACACACGCACATCTGCCTTTACAGTGATCTATTTCACTCTGGTTCTCTTTCTCTCTCAAACTGTTTCAGAACAATGTTATGGAGATTTCAAAGATTTGATATGAGGACTTTGGGTGAAAATGTCCTTTTATGGAGCAGAGCTGTGTGTGTGTGTGTGTGTTTTCCAGATCTTGTGATGTCTTTCTGCCCTATTTCTCTCCTCCATAGCAGCGTCTGACCTCTCAACCACACACTCACACACATTCCTCACACACACACTCACATACACACTCCTCACACTCTCTCCTTGTGTGTGTGTTTTTGAGGAGAGTGTGTGAGGAGTGTGTGTGTGGTGGATGTAACACAGTGTATTCTCTCTGTTCTGGTGGTCCCAACAGCTTAACGATCTCATGCTGTTTAAACACCATAGAGGAAGAGCGTGGAGGAGAGGAGAAGAGGAGAGGAGGACAGGGAAGGGGGGGAGAGGGAAGGGGGGAGGGCTGTGGGAATCCTCAATACTTAGCGTTTTTTCTCATTTCCTCATAATCCAAAGTAAGGATCTGCTTTGCTCTACTTTTAGATGCTAGAACTGCCACGTGTGTTGGTTTTGTATTGGAGAGTAGTTGGTGTGTGTGTAGTTAGTGTGTGTGTAGTTGGTGTGTGTGTAGTTGGTGTGTGTGTAGTTGGTGTGTGTGTAGTTGGTGTGTGTGTAGTTGGTGTGTGTGTGACTCCAGCTCTGTTGTTTAGGTTAGGACAATCCTGCCAAAACCAGGCTATGAATAACTCTGCTACAGGTACTAACCTCTCCTCTTCTCTCCAGACTATCTCAAGTTCAGCAGCGACTATGGTCATGCCCTAGGGGGCGGAGCCAGGGGCATGCGCTCAGCTTCCGAGCTCCGTGATTTGATGGACACCCTGCAACGCAAGAAGATTGCCCTGGAGACCAGCCTGAGGGCCAATGGGGACGCTGGCCCTTCCTACTTCAGCATGACTCAGGTATTAAGGGGCTCCCTGATTGGTTAAGCTCTGTCCCAGTTCTTAAAGGGACAGGTTTATAAGGCTAGGTAGGATCCTTCAGTAGCTGATGATTTTGCTGACCCCTGCATTGACATAATTGTCTTCTCTCTGTGTTCTGTGTCCTAGTCTCCACCCCCAACGCCAGCCACATGCCCCGCTCCCCAGTCCTCAGCCTATCAGGAGCAGGCTAGGCGTCTGTACGGCTCTGAGCGCCCGCCCCTGTCTGGTAAATCAGCTGGTCCCCCTTCCCCCTCCCCCCGGCCCTCCATGACCCGCAACCAATCACAGGACAGCCTGCTGCTGGCCTCCGGAGAAGGCCGACGCCCCCTCCCAGGCTCCTCCCCCTTGCTCTCCATGTGGAACGGCGGTGGGTCCTCCTCCTCTGTTGCTGGTAGCGACAGCTTCCTCCTCCTCTCTCCTCCTCCTCCCTCCTCCTCCCGTCTCCCCCCAGGCGGAACCGCCAGCATGCCTTCCAGCCCCCGCCTTGGCCGCCGTAGCCACGGCAACCAGGAGCCAATCCCCAGCCCCCGGACCAGGAAGTACTCCACGGGTTCTCTAGGGGGGGGGATGAAGGGTGGGGGGGGCAACCACAGTCGATCCATGCCCCGCCTCTGTTGCCCCGCCCCACGTAGCCATGACAACGGATTCGGCGGCGTCGCCTTGACAACACTTCCTCCGCGATGCTCCGATCTCAACGGCAGCAAGGCCAGCCCCCACCCCCCCGGCCTCACCCAAGGGGAGGGCGTGGTCTCAATCTCACTCACCCCCAAGACCCCAACTACCGCGCCCCCAGACGTCACTGTGCCCGGCCGGCCAGGGGCCCCCTCCAGCCCCCGTGTGGCCAAGAAGCTCAGCCTCACCTCCTCCAGCGCCCCAGACCCAGACAGGCCGGCCAGCCGGGGGCTCTTCCCAGACCCAGAGCTGCTCCTGGGGGAGCGCTGTGGGGGCGAAGGGGGCGGGGGTATGGGGGAGCGGAGGCAGTCGTTCGGTAAGGGGGGTCTGGCCCCCTTCAGAGAGAGGAGGGGCAGCATCAGCTCACTGAGCGGGAACGAGGAGCTGAGCGACTACCATCAACACCAGAGAGACGAGAGGATGAGAGAACAAGAGGTCCAGAGACTGGTGAGGAACAGGGGGGGGGGGAGAGAGAGGGGGGAATAGAGAGGGGGGGGGGGGAGTAGAGAGAGGGGGGGAGAGAGAGGGGGGGGGAATAGAGAGGGGGGGGGGGGTAGAAAGAGAGGAGGAGAGAGAGGGGGGAGCTAATACTAACATGCTGTAGCTCTCGTTCATGGGCATTGCTAACGTGCTAACATAGTTTTGGCTCATAGCCAATGCTAACACGCAAAAAAACTGTTCTTACCCTGAACTGGTTTGAGGCTGACTTTAGTATTTTAGAGCTGTGTGTGTGTGTTTGTGAGACCAGACCAGATTAGAGAGCAAGGCTGCAGTGCAGGTGGATAAACATACTCACACACACACCCTCACATACACACACTCAATCCATGCACATTTATTCACATTGAAACACTTTCTCTCTCTCTGTACTTCTCTCACCCACTCATACACCCATCAGACACACACAGAAACATGCTCATACACACACACACTCATACACACACACTCAGAAACTTCATCTATCAGTGTCTGTGCGCAGCCACTCTGCCCTCTGGTGGACAGAGAGAGGAACCACTCTGCCCTCTGGTGGACAGAGAGAGGAACCACTCTGCCCTCTGGTGGACAGAGAGAGGAACCACTCTGCCCTCTGGTGGACAGAGAGAGGAACCACTCTGCCCTCTGGTGGACAGAGAGAGGAACCACTCTGCCCTCTGGTGGACAGAGAGAGGAACCACTCTGCCCTCTGGTGGACAGAGAGAGGAACCACTCTGCCCTCTGGTGGACAGAGAGAGGAACCACTCTGCCCTGTTTTAGCTCAACACAAATGAATAAAACAAACTCTGGTTACTTACTTACAGTCAAGATGGCAGTCACGAAGTACACTCAGTAAGACACTATTCGCTCTGAATCTGATTACAGAAGTCAGGGCTGATTTAACCAAATTCTACAATGGCCCTAATTATGTAAACAAAGCCAGGGTCTCACTCGGCGGCAAGTACCCTGAAACTCGACCTCTAGCTAGCTACCTATTGACCAATTTAGCTGCTATACCCTTACCCTCTATCCTAGAAACAACGTTTTAGCTCAACACAAATGAATAAAACAAACTCTGGTTACTTACTTACAGTCAAGATGGCAGTCACGACGTACACTCAGTAAGACACTATTCGCTCTGAATCTGATTACAGAAGTCAGGGCTGATTTAACCAAATTCTACAATGGCCCTAATTATGTAAACAAAGCCAGGGTCTCACTCGGCGGCAAGTACCCTGAAACTCGACCTCTAGCTAGCTACCTATTGACCAATTTAGCTGCTATACCCTTACCCTCTATCCTAGAAACAACGTTTTAGCTCAACACAAATGAATAAAACAAACTCTGGTTACTTACTTACAGTCAAGATGGCAGTCACGAAGTACACTCAGTAAGACACTATTCGCTCTGAATCTGATTACAGAAGTCAGGGCTGATTTAACCAAATTCTACAATGGCCCTAATTATGTAAACAAAGCCAGGGTCTCACTCGGCGGCAAGTACCCTGAAACTCGACCTCTAGCTAGCTACCTATTGACCAATTTAGCTGCTATACCCTTACCCTCTATCCTAGAAACAACGTTTTAGCTCAACACAAATGAATAAAACAAACTCTGGTTACTTACTTACAGTCAAGATGGCAGTCACGAAGTACACTCAGTAAGACACTATTCGCTCTGAATCTGATTACAGAAGTCAGGGCTGATTTAACCAAATTATACAATGGCCCTAATTATGTAAACAAAGCCAGGGTTTCACTCGGCGGCAAGTACCCTGAAACTCGACCTCTAGCTAGCTACCTATTGACCAATTTAGCTGCTATACCCTTACCCTCTATCCTAGAAACAACGTTTTAGCTCAACACAAATGAATAAAACAAACTCTGGTTACTTACTTACAGTCAAGATGGCAGTCACGAAGTACACTCAGTAAGACACTATTCGCTCTGAATCTGATTACACTACAGAAGTCAGGGCTGATTTAACCAAATTCTACAATGGCCCTAATTATGTAAACAAAGCCAGGGTCTCACTCGGCGGCAAGTACCCTGAAACTCGACCTCTAGCTAGCTACCTATTGACCAATTTAGCTGCTATACCCTTACCCTCTATCCTAGAAACAACGTTTTAGCTCAACACAAATGAATAAAACAAACTCTGGTTACTTACTTACAGTCAAGATGGCAGTCACGAAGTACACTCAGTAAGACACTATTCGCTCTGAATCTGATTACAGAAGTCAGGGCTGATTTAACCAAATTCTACAATGGCCCTAATTATGTAAACAAAGCCAGGGTCTCACTCGGCGGCAAGTACCCTGAAACTCGACCTCTAGCTAGCTACCTATTGACCAATTTAGCTGCTATACCCTTACCCTCTATCCTAGAAACAACGTTTTAGCTCAACACAAATGAATAAAACAAACTCTGGTTACTTACTTACAGTCAAGATGGCAGTCACGAAGTACACTCAGTAAGACACTATTCGCTCTGAATCTGATTACAGAAGTCAGGGCTGATTTAACCAAATTCTACAATGGCCCTAATTATGTAAACAAAGCCAGGGTCTCACTCGGCGGCAAGTACCCTGAAACTCGACCTCTAGCTAGCTACCTATTGACCAATTTAGCTGCTATACCCTTACCCTCTATCCTAGAAACAACGTTTTAGCTCAACACAAATGAATAAAACAAACTCTGGTTACTTATTTACAGTCAAGATGGCAGACACTCAGTAAGACACTATTCGCTCTGACACTGTCCTGTCCCAGCCCTACTAGACCACTAGTCTTCTCTCTCTCTGTGTGCAGGAGCGTCATCGTCTAGAGACTATCCTGTCTTTGTGCTCGGAGCTGGGCAGAGCTGAAGACCTAAGAGGGGGTGTGTCCAGGGAGGCGGGGGTGAAAGGTCAGGTCTCCACGGTGACCGACCTCCAGAAGCTCACCCTGCAGCTGGAGCAGCTGACCGGCGCTGAACCCACCATAACCTCCGGACCACCCAGCCAGAACGGTTACTATGACGGCGGGCACCTGGTCCAACAGAGTCGGAGCAGCGGTTACCGTGACAACAGGGCGGAGTCCCCAGCCATCAGCTTGCGGAGCTCCGCCCCTTCCCCCACCCCACGTGCCCAGATGACCAATCAGGTCAGAGAGTTGGTGTCTCCCAAGGTAACTGGCCAGGAAGTTCAAAAGGTTTTGGTTCTGAAACGATAACAAGACACACACACAGCAAGACTAGAATGAGACTGATCCAGAGGGACTCTGGTCCTGCTTTGACCCCTGACCCCTGCATGACCCCAGAATGTGACGGTCTGCATGTCATGTCATCAGCAGGTGCCGGAGGAGGCGCGGAAGGATGTGAGGCGTGTGGAAGAGGCGTGGAAGCAGGAAATGAGGCGTGTGGAGGAGGAGAGGATCCAGGTGCTCAACAACATGGAGGAGCTAGAACAGAAGATCAAAGAGCTGGAGAACCAGATGGAGGAGTCTGTTCGAGAGGTGGGGGAGGAGTCTGTTCTAGAGGAGGGGGAGGAGTCTGTTCTAGAGGAGGGGTAGGGGAGGAGTCTGTTCGAGAGATGGGGGGAGGGGAGGAGAGGAGAGGGGAGGGGAAGTGGAGAGAGAGAAGGGGAGGTGGAGGGAAGTGTAATAACCAGGTTGTGAGTTGAGGGAAATTGGAGGGATGTAGTGATAGATGGAGGTGTGTTAATCTGTGTGTGTGTGTTTGATAGGTGGAGGTGGAGCAAGCGCTGGTGGAGGCGGAGCAGGAGGCGGAGTTAGCCTCGCTGCAACAAGAGAAACAGGAAGTGGAAACCCTAAAAACCAAGATGGCCGCCCTGGAGGCCCAGGCACATGAAGAGAAGACGCAGGTGGGACCAGCTGGCAGCAGCACAGGAGGGCTGGAGAGAAGGAGTGTGTGTGAGCCTGGATTAGTGAAGACTCTGTGCGTGTGTGTGTGTGTGTCACGTCAGTGGGATATGTATTTTCAAGCATACGTTGTCATTGACATGTGTGCACAAACACACACTATACATGGACATGCATTTACACACACAAACACATATACATGGACATGCATTTAAGCACACACACACACTGGCCATGTGACTGGTCTGCAGGTGTAAAGCTCCTCCCTGCTGCCCTGGTCTAAATATACACCTGTTAATACAGAGGGGGGAGAGAGCTAGAGTGAAAAAGGATTGAGAGAGGTATTAAATGTAAGAAAGTGTGTGTGTGTGTGTTTGTGTCACCATTGACACTTTCCTCCCAGGGCTCTCATGTTCAGGCTTGTTTCCGGAGTGTTACATTAACCCTCACAGCTGATACATGAGGAAACTCCCCCCCTCCTCTCTCTCCCCCCCTCCTCTCTCTCCCTCCTCTCCCTAGCTCCCCCTTTTCCTCCCTCCCTCCCTCCCTCCACCTCTCTCTCTCTCCCTCCATGCCTCCCTTTGCTCCGCCCTCATTCCCTCTCTGTCTCTCCCTACCTCCCAACCCTCTCTCTCTCTCTCTCTCTCTCTCTCTCTCTCTCTCTCTCTCTCTCTCTCTCTCTCTCTCTGTCTGTCTGTCTCCCTCCTTTCCTCTCTCCCAACCCTCTCTCTCTCTAGTTCATTCAGCCTGGTCATCGTAGAAGCTAACTTGCTTCCCTCCTCTAACTAACTCCACCATCTGTCCTGTGTGTGAACGTATGCATGTGTGGGTATATATCTATATGTGTGTGTGTGTGTGAGCAGGCGTGTGAGCTGCTGCAGGCAGAGAGAGGCAGGGTAGAGAGTTTGGGTCAGAGTGTGTCTGAGCAGCGATCTCAGCTGGACTGCTGTCCTGAGGCCCTGAAGGATCCTCTACAGGAGCAGCTAATCAGGGTCAGTACACACACACACACAGTCACACACACCACACCGCACCACACACTCCACACACACAGCACAGTCCGGTAGAAGTGGTTTCAGCATGTCACGGTAGACACCCAAAAGATCATGGCTCCAATGGATGCATGCACAGTGTGTGTGGGTGTGCGTGTGTGTGTGTGTGGGGGGGGGGGGGGGGGGGGGGGGGATATAAATATTCTAAATGTTTTGTTGGTGTGTTTTGTTTTACTTTGTGTATAAATGTTGTTAGTTTTTTTTGCTGTGTATGTGTGTGTATATATTATGTGTGTGTGTTTGCTGTATTGCTGTGTGTGAACATGCACTGTGTGTGTGTGTATATCTCATGCGTGTGTGTGTACATGCAACGTGTGTGTGCCAGGCCTCAGAGGTGTTGGATGCAGAGACGAAGCGTTTTGAGGACTTGGAGTTCCAGCACCTGGAGAGAGAGAGCCGGAGAGACGAGGAGAAGGACTCCAGCACACACACACTCCTACGAGACGTCACACACTACCAGCACAGCACGCTCACCCGCAAGGTGTGTGTGTGAGACGGAGAGAGAGTTCCGTAAACGTGTGTGTGTGGGCTTCCATAAACGTGTGTGTGTGTTTTCCTCAGGAGAGGCTTGTGACCCTGAAGAAACAGGCAGCTCAGATTACCCAGCAGGCCGAGCGAGAGAAGGACAGCTTCCTGCAGGAGAAGAGCAGCCTGCAGATGATGCTGCACAGGGTGGGTGGGTTTGGGTGTGTGTGTTTGGGTGGGTGGGTTTGGGTGCGTGTGTTTGGGTGGGTGGGTTTGTGTTCCCCTTTCATTCATGTTATTCCTTGTTTTTTCCTAATCTGTGTGTTTTCAGGAGAAAGAGAATCTGGTCTCTCTGGAGAAGAAGTATGCTGACCTCACAGGTGGGCGGGGCTTCCCTCTCATCCCTGTCACTCTTAAGGAGGTACGTTTGAATGACAGCTGTCAATCACAATCCAGCCTATCAACCTCTCTGCTGCTGTTAGGAACTCTTCTGCTGTCAATCAATGGCATCACGGTAGGCATGGCCTCCTTGGTCTGACATGGGTGGGCTTTCTCTGTCTCCTAGGATACAGCCTCATTGGCTGACGTGTGTCAGTCTCCTAGCAACCTTCTCCGTGGTGACCCCCCCCTCCCCTCTCTCCCCCTCCCTGCTGCTGACCTGCTGGTCTCATCCCTCCTTTCTTCTCTCTCTCTAAAGAGTGCTGAGGTACTGTCTCTCTTTTCTGCCCTTCCCTCCCTCCACTGTTCTGCTCCTAAACACTCTCCATGTTGTGCTTGTTATTGTTGTGGAAGCATCCATGTTGTTGTTATCAAAGAGTAGCTTTCAGTGTGTCTCTTGTGATCTTATTCAGTCTTTCGGCACATGAAGAACCTAAAGACTGTTGCTCTTGTTTTGTGTATTTCTAATATATTCTATGTGAAACTAATTGAAGATTTGTAACTTTCATTGATCACGCAAAACTGTTTCAATATGGCTGTCTCTCTCTAATACTATGTTTCAATATGTCTCTCTGTCTAAATAAAGCATCACCTTTATCTTTACCTTCTCCATGCCCCCCCCTCCCCCTTGCCCCCCCCTCCCCCTTGCCCCCCCCTCCCCCTTGCTCTGCTCCAGGGCTATGTGACAGTCAGTGAGATCAATGAACTTTACTCCCAACTGGGGGGTGACAATAACCCTGCCCCTATTCTGGCCAATCCCTGCCTTGAAACTGAGCCTAGCTCCTCCCCCGATGCCAGCACCCCAAAGACCGAGGAAGATCAGGTGTGTGTGTGTGATCAGGTGTGTGGGTGTGATCAGGTGGGTGTGTGTGATCAGGTGGGTGTGTGTGTGTATTTGTTTAACAGTGTGTGTTCTTCTGGATCCTTCTTTTCATCTGTTTCCTGTGTTTCCTCCTGTTCAGCCCCATCACTCCCCCATTGTATCCTCCTCCCCCCCTTCTTTTTCCTCTTCCAATCCCCTTTCGCCACGCCCACTCCCAAAAACTCCCTCTGTTCATTGGCCGGAGGACATGGTGACCTATCGTGACCTTTCCCCTCTCCCTGACTCTCCTCCCCCTCCTCTACCTGTCAAAACACACCGTCGCAACGGTCAGGTAATGTGTGTGTGTGTGTGTCAGTAGGAGTGAGAGTGAAAGAGTTGGGCACTGACAGTCTGTGTACGTGTTCTCAGTGAGAGAGTTGGGCACTGACAGTCTGTGTACGTGTTCTCAGTGAGAGAGTTGGGCACTGACAGTCTGTGTACGTGTTCTCAGTGAGAGAGTTGGGCACTGACAGTCTGTGTACGTGTTCTCAGTGAGAGAGTTGGGCACTGACAGTCTGTGTACGTGTTCTCAGTGAGAGAGTTGGGCACTGACAGTCTGTGTACGTGTTCTCAGTGAGAGAGTTGGGCACTGACAGTCTGTGTACGTGTTCTCAGTGAGAGAGTTGGGCACTGACAGTCTGTGTACGTGTTCTCAGCACTTCCGTTTACTGGAGGAGAGGAAGAGGATGATAAAAGAGGGCGGAGCTCACTTGAGTGACACGCTGCCCAGGAAGAAGCCCACGCCCACTCCTCAGTTCAGCTGCTCTACTCTGGGACGCAGCTACCCTGCCAAGGTACACACACTCACACACTTACGCACACGCTTACACTCACACACATACACACTCGCAAACACGCATTCATGCTCAAACGCACTCACTTATAGAAATATAGCTGGCAATACAGGAAATACTGACTTTCAAACACGTAAACCCCAACACCCTCCCTCTGTCCTCCTGCCACCCTACGGTCCTCCACAGTCCCACCAGTCCCTGGTCCAGAGCAGCAGCTGGGGAAGCATCATGCCCAGAGTCCTGGCAGGCTCCAGAAGAGAGGCAGAGGCTGCCCGCTCACACAGAGGTACATGACAGTTAATGTGTGTTGGGGTGTTTCCAGAGTGAGGGGGTAGTCTGTTGATGTCTCAGGAGAGAGAGCAGGAATTTGAGTGAAGGAGAGGAAACAGGAAACAATACAATTTACCCGAGTGTGTGTGTGTGTTTGTGTTTGTGTGTGTGCATTCAGATGTGTGTGTGTGAGGTTTACCCTTCATGCTAGCCCCTAGGGCAGGGCCATCAGAAGGGTGTGTCTCCTAGCTAGTCTAACCCACTCAGATGGTATCGTGTGTGTGACACACATGAGTTTGACTTCTTCAGTCTTCTGGTTCACCAAGAGAGAAGGAGTCTTCAGTTCTCTTCACTGTGGAGCTCCTGGCTGTCTGTTCAGCAGGGCTGGGTTAGGTCAGGGAGCCTGGTGTGCCAGCGACCAGCTGGTGTGTGCCTGTGGTGGGTGTGTGTTGCCGTGGTTGCGGGATCCTCAGTGTGGCGGGGAGGTGTGAGGTAGGGGAGGACCGGTCGTGTGTGTTCCACCAGGTTAGGGTTAGGGTCAGGGTCAGGGTCAGGGTTAGGGTTAGGGTTAGGGTCAGGGTCAGGGTTAGGGTTAGGGTCAGGGAGGTGTAACGGATCAGGACACATACACAGCTAGTAAGACGGTGGTTTTGATGTGGTTAATAATATTGTATTTTGTTTTCATTTCTTTTGAACCTGAGACCTCTTATTTGCCGTCAGGTTTCCTAACCGCTAAGCTCTGTCACCGCAGGTCACTCCAGCTCCCGGGCAAGCTCCGCCTCCCAGAACAACGTCTACCTGGACTCCTTTGGTTATCGTGACAATGGCCAGGCCTTCGACACCATGAGCGTGGACAGCTCAGACTCCATGGAAACCAGCATCTCCGCCTGTTCCCCTGACACTGTCTCGTGGTGAGTATGTACTATTACTATGTAGACTGTAGCAGCAGAAACAGACTGTAGCAGCAGAAACAGACTGTAGCAGCAGAAACAGACTGTAGCAGCAGAAAGACTGTAGCAGCAGAAACAGACTGTAGCAGCAGAAACAGACTGTAGCAGCAGAAAGACTGTAGCAGCAGAAACAGACTGTAGCAGCAGAAACAGACTAGCAGCAGAAACAGACTGTAGCAGCAGAAAGACTGTAGCAGCAGAAAGACTGTAGCAGCAGAAACAGACTGTAGCAGCAGAAAGACTGTAGCAGCAGAAACAGACTGTAGCAGCAGAAACCGACTGTAGCAGCAGAAACAGACTGTAGCAGCAGAAAGACTGTAGCAGCAGAAACAGACTGTAGCAGCAGAAACCGACTGTAGCAGCAGAAACAGACTGTAGCAGCAGAAAGACTGTAGCAGCAGAAACAGACTGTAGCAGCAGAAACAGACTGTAGCAGCAGAAAGACTGTAGCAGCAGAAACAGACTGTAGCAGCAGAAAGACTGTAGCAGCAGAAACAGACTGTAGCAGCAGAAAGACTGTAGCAGCAGAAACAGACTGTAGCAGCAGAAAGACTGTAGCAGCAGAAACCGACTGTAGCAGCAGAAACAGACTGTAGCAGCAGAAACAGACTGTAGCAGCAGAAACAGACTGTAGCAGCAGAAACAGACTGTAGCAGCAGAAACCGACTGTAGCAGCAGAAACCGACTGTAGCAGCAGAAACAGACTGTAGCAGCAGAAACAGACTAGCAGCAGAAACAGACTGTAGCAGCAGAAACAGACTGTAGCAGCAGAAACAGACTGTAGCAGCAGAAAGACTGTAGCAGCAGAAACAGACTGTAGCAGCAGAAAGACTGTAGCAGCAGAAACAGACTGTAGCAGCAGAAAGACTGTAGCAGCAGAAAGACTGTAGCAGCAGAAAGACTGTAGCAGCAGAAAGACTGTAGCAGCAGAAACAGACTGTAGCAGCAGAAACCGACTGTAGCAGCAGAAACCGACTGTAGCAGCAGAAACAGACAGGTTATCAGTTTACGATGGGGAGGGTGCGGGGGGGGGGGGGGCAAGAGAGTACAGGGGACAGTCAGGAGGTTCGAATTTGTTGTAACAGATTCATATTGATTGATTGTATTGTATATGTATAAAAAACTTTGTGTGTTGAAGTTCCAGCACATCAAATGTGGCCAAACTGGAGGAAATGGAACGCTTGTTGAGAGAGGCCCAGGCTGAGAAACACTGCATGCTGGAACACAAGGTAGCACACATGCACACATACACTTACCTGGCACACACACAAACACACAGGCAGGCAGGCAGACAGGTAGACAGGTGTGTTGTGGTGTGCAGGAGCGCGAGCAGGAGGTGAAGCGTGCACTGGAGGAGGAGCGGAGGAGGAGAGAGGAGCTGGAGGTGCGCCTGCAAGAGGAGACCAGCAGGAGGCAGAAGATGATCGACAGGGAGGTGAAGCTGAGGGAGAAGCAGCGAGCGCAGGTACCAGAGATGACCTCTCACCCCTCACCTCTGACCCCTGTCAGTCTCCACCTGACCTCTCACCCTTCACCTCTGCCCTCTGTCAGTCTCGGCCGTTGACCCGTTACCTACCGGTGAGGAAGGATGACTTTGACCTACTCAGTCACATTGAGTCTGCGGGCCACAGTGTGGCGACCTGCTTCCACCTTCTCCTGACGGAGAAGACCTGCCGGGGCTTCCTGGTCAAGATGGGCGGCAAAATCAAGACCTGGAAGAAACGTTGGTTTGTCTTCGACCGCAACCGGCGAACCCTGTCCTACTACTCAGGTAACCCCCCCACTCACACTTAACTGTGTGTGTGCGCATGCTACATATGAAGTGTGTGTGCGCATGCTACATATGAAGTGTGTGTGCGCATGCTACATATGAAGTGTGTGTGCGCATGCTACATATGTAGTGTGTGTGCGCATGCTACATATGAAGTGTGTGTGCGCATGCTACATATGTAGTGTGTGTGCGCATGCTACATATGAAGTGTGTGTGCGCATGCTACATATGAAGTGTGTGTGCGCATGCTACATATGAAGTGTGTGTGCGCATGCTACATATGAAGTGTGTGTGCGCATGCTACATATGAAGTGTGTGTGTGTTTTTGATGCAGACAAGCATGAAGCCAAGATGAAAGGCGTCATCTACTTCCAGGCTATAGAGGAAGTTTACTACGACCACTTAAAGAACGCTCACAAGGTAAAAGATGAATATCACCATCTAATATAACCATCTATTATCGCTATTAAATATCACCATCTAATATTGGTATATACAGGTATCACAATCAGGTATTGGCATCAATCAATACCAAAAATCTGGCTCAATCTGATCATTAAATATCACCAGAAATTACCATAAAGACCATAAAGATCATCCAACATGTCAGCTTTAAAGATCATCCAACATGTCAGCTTTAAAGATCATCCAACATGTCAGCTTTAAAGATCATCCAACATGTCAGCTTTAAAGATCATCCAACATGTCAGCATTTTTTTATTTCACTCCTTTACTCTTCCCCGCATTCCTCCTTTTTCCCCCCTCTCCTCCCCGTCCCCCTCTCCCCCCTCCCGGTCCCCTCTCCCCCCTCTCCCCCTCTCCCCTCTCCTCCCCCTCCCCGTCCCCTCTCCCCCTCCCGTCCCCTCTCCCCCTCTCCTCCCCGTCCCCTCTCCCCCTCTCCCCCTCTCCTCCCCTCTCCCCCTCTCCCTCTCCTCCCTGTCCCCTCTCCCCCTCTCCTCCCCATCCCCTCTCCCCCTCTCCTCTCCTCCCCGTCCTCTCTCCCCCTCTCCCCCTCTCCTCTCCTCCTCTCCTCTCCTCCTCTCCCCCTCTCCTCCCCGTCCCCCCTCCACCTCTCCTCCTCTTCCCTGCTCCCTCTCCTCCCCGTCCCCCTCCACCTCTCCTCCTCTCCCCTTCTCCTCCCCGTCCCCCTCCACCTCTCCTCCTCTCCCCCTCTCCTCCCCGTCCCCCTCCACCTCTCCTCCTCTTCCCCTCTCCTCCTCTTCCCTGCTCCCTCTCCTCTCTTCCGCTCCCCCTCCTCTCCTCCCCCCCCTCTCCTCCTCTTCCCTGCTCCCTCTCCTCTCTTCCCCCCCCCCCCTCTCCTCTCTTCCGCTCCCCCCCCCCTCCTCCCCTTCCCTTCTCTTCCACAGAGCCCTCACCCCTCCCTGACGTTCAGTGTGAAGACCCATGACCGGGTGTACTACATGGTGGCTCCCTCTCCTGAGGCCATGAGGGTCTGGATGGACGTCATAGTCACTGGCGCAGAAGGATACACCCAGTTCATGGTGTAAAGGGGGTTCCAATTCCAGGACTGTACTCATTTTTTGTGCTTCTGTTTTATGACTTGACTAGGATTGGCCAGTCCTCATTCATTATGTTTTAATGTAAACAATACTCTGTATTAGTTACTGTTCATTGGATGATGTCTTATAACCTAGTCACTTCAGATGGATTGTTTTATTTTGTTTAGCATTAGCAACTTAATACGTAGCCGAAGTATGCCCAAGATATATCATATCATGAGAGGGTCAGATAAGGGTGTTTCCTCTGCATTTCCTGTGTGGACATCACACTTCCTGGTTTTGATTTTGAAAGCTGATGTCATTGCCTGGTCTATCTGTTGTTTAGATGTGGCTGATGCAGTGTGTTGTAAGACGATAGTTTATATACAGATCAACAAGTGAGGTTATGTGGCTGATGTTTGTACTTTGGGGGTTGTGTGTATTAAAGAGAGAGAGAGAGAGAGAGAGAGAGAGAGAGAGAGCTAAAGACACACACATTTCTTGTGATTTAATAACATCATATTGTGGTGCTGTCTATGTTCAGCTACATGACTTGTCAGATCCTAGATGGCATCATCACAGCCACGTAGCTACGTGATTGGTCAAATCCCAGACGACATAGACCGGTCAAATCAGAGATGACTCAATGTTAATCCAGTACTGTTCCACTGTATGACAGCTCCCTGTCAGGTGACATACCTGCTATGATCACTCTGACATGTCAGCTCTCAGTAGCTCATCATGTTATTCTGAATCTGTTGCTGCTTCCATGCCATTATTGCTCTTGTATTAGATGAGCTGAATTGATCAGGTGCCTTGAGAAGAGGGATGTAGAAAGAGACGCTAATATGCTATGTTGGTGCTCAAACCTGGAGCCTTGTGTCATTGTTGCATCATCACAGTGTGTCAGTGGCCTAAACGTCAGTGTGTGTACAAGTTTTGTCACTTTGTTCCTGTGATTTTATTGGTTGAGAATCACACGATAAATACAGTTCCACGTCCCTTTCTGGACCTGGAGGTTCTGTTGTCTTTTATCAGGACTGGGAGGACATTATTTGACATAGCCAATGATTTGGTAAGATGTCTCATCATTTTAAGATCACAAAATGTCTGTTCAAACGTGGAATTGGGCAACCACTTTACTTTTACAGTCAATTCAAGGATATTTTTTATATTTAAAACTATAAACAGGCTCAATACATAGTATACTGTCATATTGCTATTGACTATTAAGCATGTATCTTTATTTTTGCATACATAAAATAAAACACGGATATTGTACATTCAGTGTGGTGGGTTTATGGTAAGGATGAGCTTGATTGAATCTTTTGTGTGAATTACCTCATTTTACCTGACAATTTACATGATATGGAATATTATTGGTAACACTTTATTATAGTACACCAATTTGTAGATGACAAGAGAATGGTATCTCAACAGTGGTATCTCACTGATAATGAATTCATTCAGCAGAGACTTTCATCCAGAGCAAAGTACAGGGTGGATTTGAACACACTGTTAGCAGAGTCTGTCCAGAGGAAGGGAGGCATATACAGGGTGGACTCTGGAGAATCTGCTTCTACAATGATAAATACACAGCTGGATCCTGACCTGGATCACTCACTGCTCTCACAAGGAGACACAGCTGGATCCTGACCTGGATCACTCACTGCTCTCACAAGGAGACACAGCTGGATCCTGACCTGGATCACTCACTGCTCTCACAAGGAGACACAGCTGGATCCTGACCTGGATCACTCACTGCTCTCACAAGGAGACACAGCTGGATCCTGACCTAGATCACTCACTGCTCTCACAAGGCGACACAGCTGGATCCTGACCTAGATCACTCACTGCTCTCACAAGGAGACACAGCTGGATCCTGACCTAGATCACTCACTGCTCTCACAAGGAGACACAGCTGGATCCTGACCTGGATCACTCACTGCTCTCACAAGGAGACACAGCTGGATCCTGACCTAGATCACTCACTGCTCTCACAAGGAGACACAGCTGGATCCTGACCTAGATCACTCACTGCTCTCACAAGGAGACACAGCTGGATCCTGACCTAGATCACTCACTGCTCTCACAAGGAGACACAGCTGGATCCTGACCTGGATCACTCACTGCTCTCACAAGGAGACACAGCTGGATCCTGACCTAGATCACTCACTGCTCTCACAAGGAGACACAGCTGGATCCTGACCTAGATCACTCACTGCTCTCACAAGGAGACACAGCTGGATCCTGACCTGGATCACTCACTGCTCTCACAAGGAGACACAGCTGGATCCTGACCTAGATCACTCACTGCTCTCACAAGGAGACAAACCCGAGTCATTAGAGATGGTTCCTCCTCTATCTGGAACAGCAGAACAGCACAGTCATTATTACATTCATATTGTTTTCATGAGGACATTCTGCAGTAGAGTTATTCAGATCACACCAAGTGTTTAAAAAATATTGTGAGCCAGAAACTCTTTTGGTTTCAACAGCAAAGATGAGGGGATCACAAAAAGAAACGCAGGAACACTCGTTTTTTTCACAAATATTTTGTTGCAAATTGTTTTTTTATATATTTTTGTGGAAAATATTTGTTCAAACTTTTTTTTCACACACAGTGAAAGGAGAGGAAGGAGAGAGAGAGAGAGATCATGCAACAAAATACGGAGCCAGGCTTGAAAATGTAAGGAGTAGAAAGCACAGATATGTTTAACGACGATGTCACAAGTTGGATTGCACACTGCCTAACCTCAACCGAGTCAGAATCGCTTCATACAAATCAAGTCAACCACTAGATGGCACCATAACATCAATAACGATGCTGTCAAATTACTCAAAGAGTCTGAACATTCATGTTTACCTTCCAAATATAATTAGTAACTCAGTTACACCTTTTGAGTGAAATTATAATTTCAGGATCTATTGTGTTCTTCCGTCCTCTTATCCATTGCTTTGCTTCTAAGAACTCATGTAAAGCCCTGCTATAAAAGTGTTGGAACCAGGCCACCACCAGTTCCGCCTACGAGGTCTGCGTAGCCGCGCACGAGGTATGCGTAGCCGCGCACGACGCGATGACACGGAGAAAGTCTAGAGCCTGTTTGGGTGGACAGCGTTTAAAGCGTTTGGAAACTCTATGAAAAGAAAGTATTGCTTGACTGGCTGTATGGATCAGATATAGTTGTATTCACATTCATACGTGACCTTTAAAATTCACAACTTAATATGGATTTCAATGTCAAAAGATTAGCTGCGGACGCAGGCACTTTTCTCAGCCGTGCTGTTCAAGTAAGTTGGGTTGGTTTAACTAAAAAGTCATGACTGTTGATATCATTAGCTAACTAGCTTAACAGCTCGCTATATAGCTAGCTCTAGCTTGCTAACTGGTAGAGTGATAAATTAATGTCACTAGTTTGAGCAACACCCAAGATGCTGAAAGTGTATTTTGATAGTAGCTAGGATAGCAAAGCTTCTGCTCCTGTCACCCAACAGAGTCTGCTCAGTTTTATGAAATCCCGGTGGTTCTGGCCTCGGGCCTGCATGTTAGCAAGGTGCTCACACTAGCTTGTTGTTTGTTGTGGTTTTCTTGTGTCCCACCCTAAGTTGTAATTTTCAAACATTTAGCTGACAATCTTGACAACTTAATGTAATGTTGTTTTCTATGTTCCGTTGTCTATCTTGCTGGGATGCATTTAAAAGCTGATCAGTCAACCAGTAGTGCAGTTTAAAACAGAACCGCTATCACAGCATATCCGGTAGCAATCTAGCGGCTGCCGGGCGAGCCCGAACCTGCCGCAGCGGAAACCTGTCACAACGCAGAGGTTCTCACAATGTAAAATATAAAACCTTCACTTTATAAGCTCGTTTATATAGTTCTAAATGAGTGGGGAAACTGGAAAACGGTCCACTGTTGGAGAAAAAAGTTCCACTAGGCTGGCTACGGCCCTGTTGAACCATTCAATTCTGATCATCTACATACATGTGTGTCATGGTGGATTAAAGCGTCTGCAGAATGAATGAGATGTGTGTGACTCAGTTCACAGAGGAGAAGCTGGGCCAAGCAGAGAGGACGGAGCTGGACGGGCACCTGGAGAACCTGCTGCTGAGAGCTGAGAGCACCAAGCTGTGGACCGAGAGAGTCCTGAAGCAGACGGAGGTGCTGCTGCAGCCCAACCCCAGTAAGGAGCATCTCACCTGGACAGCTCTGTGGCAGCGGAGGGGCAGCGGGGGGGCAGCGGAGGGGCAGCGGGGGGGCAGCGGAGGGGCAGCGGGGGGGCAGCGGAGGGGCAGCGGGGGGCAGCGGGGGGGCAGCGGAGGGGCAGCGGGGGGGCAGCGGGGGGGCAGCGGAGGGGCAGATGAATGTGAGTTCAGCTGTGGAGCTTCCTGAGCTCTCACCATGATGCTACATAACACAGAAAAGCACACACACACACACATACATGGTGTGTGTAGTGCTTTGTGTCTGTGTGTGTGTGTGTGCTCTGTGCTGACTGGCTTGTCCCTGGACAGTCTTTGTGTTTGACCCTGCTGTGAAGTCTTGTGATTCTCCTCCCTGATGGAGTTCCTGCTCTGCTCTGCTCCAGATGTGAGAATAGAGGAGTTCCTGTATGAGAAG
The DNA here is from genome assembly GCA_023658055.1 of Thaleichthys pacificus. Lineage (NCBI taxonomy): Eukaryota > Metazoa > Chordata > Actinopteri > Osmeriformes > Osmeridae > Thaleichthys > Thaleichthys pacificus. The sequence continues at coordinate 16,871,872 of CM042872.1, forward strand.
CTGGAAAAGAAGGCTCCCACACGCATGAACAACCATGAGCTGCTGGGACACACCATGATCGAGGCTGGGAGCGAGTTTGGTCCCGGCACAGCCTACGGTGAGCTCACACACACACACACACTCTCTCTCTAGCACACACTCTCTCTCTAGCGCGCACACACACACACCACACACACTCTCTAGCACACACTCTCTCTCTAGCACACACACTCTCTCTCTAGCACACACACACACACTCTCTCTCTCTAGCACACACACACATTCACACTCACATACACTCTCACACACATTCATGGTTCAGCTATATGCCCCAACAACAGGGTTCAGATATAGAGTTCGACTAAAGGGATCACCTACAGGGTTCAGATATTGGCCTTATTACACAAATGTCAACCCATGCAAGTGATTAATTATCATTAAAATGAACACCTGAATCCAAAGTCTTCAGTATGTTCAGCTGTGATACTGTTAGTCTATAAAATATGATAAACCCTCGTCTATACCCTCATGTATACCCTCGTCTCTGCTCCCGGCAGGAAACGCCCTCATCAAATGTGGCGAGACGGAAAAGCAGATAGGAGGAGCTGAGAGGGAGTTCATCCAGTCCTCTGCCATCAACTTCCTGACACCCTTCAGGAACTTCCTGGAGGGAGATTTCAAAACCATCTTGGTGAGTGGGAAACAGGAAGCGCTCCTGGGAAACAGGAAGCGCTCCTGGGAAACAGGAAGCGCTCCTGGGAAACAGGAAGCGCTCCTGGGAAAATGTATAGCGTGTGTAACACGTAAATCTTGTGTAACATGTATAGCGCGTGTAACGTGTATAGCGCGTGTAACATGTATAGCGCGTGTAACGCGCGTGTAACATGTATAGCGCGTGTAACCTGTATAGCGCGTGTAACATGTATAGCGCGTGTAAAGCGCGTGTAACATGTACAGCTTGTGTAACATGTATAGCGCGTGTAACGTGTATAGCGCGTGTAACATGTACAGCTTGTGTAACGTGTATAGCGTGTGTAACGTGTATAGTGCGTGTAACATGTATAGCGCGTGTAACGTGTATAGCGCGTGTAACGTGTAAAGCGCGTGTAACGTGTATAGCGCGTGTAACGTGTAAAGCTTGTGTAACGTGTATAGCGCGTGTAACGTGTACAGCTTGTGTAACGTGTATAGCGCGTGTAACGTGTAAAGCTTGTGTAACATGTATAGCGCGTGTAACATGTACAGCTTGTGTAACATGTATAGCGCGTGTAACGTGTATAGCGCGTGTAACATGTAAAGCTTGTGTAACGTGTATAGCGCGTGTAACGTGTAAAGCTTGTGTAACGTGTATAGCGCGTGTAACGTGTAAAGCTTGTGTAACGTGTATAGCGCGTGTAACGTGTAAAGCTTGTGTAACGTGTATAGCGCGTGTAACGTGTAAAGCTTGTGTAACGTGTGCAGAAGGAGCGCAAGCTGCTGCAGGTGAAGCGTCTGGATCTGGACGCTGCCAAGACCCGGCTGAAGAAGGCCAGAGTAGCAGATGCCAGAGCAGTGGTGAGTACACACTCACTCACACTCAGTCACTCACACACCAGCAGTCAGTATTACTTCCTGTGCCAAAAGGTTGGCTTCCTGCTTATAATAGTTATCTGGCCAACTAACCCTAACCTCTAACAAGAGGGGAGTGATGGGAAGTTTCAGTTCTCATTTCTTAAATCCACTGGTCTCTCTTTCTCTCTGTCCTCCTCTCAACCTCTCTCTCTCTTCCCCTCTCTCTCCATCTATTTCTCTTACACTCCCTCTCCCTCCCTCCCTCTCTCTCCCTCCCTCCCTCTCTCTCTCTCTCTCTCTCTCTCTCTCTCTCTCTCTCTCTCTCTCTCTCTCTCTCTCCTCTCTCTCTCTCTCTCTCTTCCCTCTCTCTCCTCTATTCTCTTCCCCTCTCTCTCCATCTATTTCTCTACACTCCCTCTCTCTCTCTCTCTCTCTCTCTCTCTCTCTCTCTCTCTCTCTCTCTCTCTCACACACTCACACACACACTGTGAGGACATGCTGGGTTTGGCTGGCTGGCAGCTCTAATAACACTTTCTGTTTTCACAAATGCAAACGAGCAGATGTGGCCATAGGAAGAGACAGAGGTAAGTGGAATGTTGGGCCCATCGAACTGAGCAAAGACACACTCGCACGCCACACTCACCTTCAGACACCACATACACATTCACTCACCACACCCTCATTCACACCTCACATACCACAGACACATTCACTCACCACACACATTCACACCACACACACACTCACGTCGTGGTAGCAGTGTCAGCAACTGCTCTGTCTCTTCTTCTTGTCCTCCCTCCCCCCTGCTTGATGTCTCTTCTTCTTGTCCTCCCTCCCCCCTGCTTGATGTCTCTTCTTCTTGTCCTCCCCCCTGCTTGATGTCTCTTCTTCTTGTCCTCCCTCCCCCCTGCTTGCTGTCTCTTCTTCTTGTCCTCCCTCCCCCCTGCTTGCTGTCTCTTCTTCTTGTCCTCCCCCCTGCTTGATGTCTCTTCTTCTTGTCCTCCCTCCCCCCTGCTTGCTGTCTCTTCTTCTTGTCCTCCCCCCCCCCCTGCTTGCTGTCTCTTCTTCTTGTCCTCCCTCCCCCCTGCTTGCTGTCTCTTCTTCTTGTCCTCCCTCCCCCCTGCTTGCTGTCTCTTCTTCTTGTCCTCCCCCCTGCTTGATGTCTCTTCTTCTTGTCCTCCCTCCCCCCTGCTTGCTGTCCCTTCCATGTCCATCAGTAGTGTAAAGCTTCAATGTGGCTACATGTGATGTTAGGGTTATGCCCCTCCCATAAACTCTGTCCAATCAGATGCCCCTCCCATAACCTCTGTCCAATCAGCTCCTACATGTTCACATCCCCCCTTGACGTGAACCCTTGTGTAGTTTTGGATGACAGCATCTGCTGGGGGTCTGGGACCACTCATCTAGCCTGTCACCCTACAAACACTGTTTATCTGAGGGCAAACTGGGCTTACTCTCTGTGTGTGTGTGCGGCACCATGTGTGTAACCCTTTCTCTTGGTGTGTGTGTGTGTCTAGGCGGAGCAGGACCTCAGGATGACCCAGAGTGAGTTTGACAGACAAGCTGAGATCACCAGGCTTCTACTGGAGGGAGTTAGCAGCACACATGTAAGCATGGTGACCCCCCCCCCCACACACACACACACACACACACACACACACACACACATGTAAGCATGGTGACCCCCCCACACACACACACACATGTAAGCATGGTGACCCCCCCCCACACACACACCCATGTAAGCATGGTGACCCCCCCCCCCCACACACACACACCCATGTAAGCATGGTGACCCCCCCCCCACACACACACACATGTAAGCATGGTGACCCCCCCCCCACACACACACACACACACACACACCCATGTAAGCATGGTGACCCCCCCCCCCCACACACACACACCCATGTAAGCATGGTGACCCCCCCCCCCCACACACACACACACACACACACACCCATGTAAGCATGGTGACCCCCCCACACACACACACACCCATGTAAGCATGGTGACCCCCCCCCCACACACACACTCATGTACGCATGGTGACCCCCACACATGCGCACACACACACACACACACACACACACATGTGAGCATGGTGACCCCCCCCACACACACACACACATGTACGCATGGTGACCCCCACACATGCGCACACACACACCCATGTGAGCATGGTGACCCCCCCCCCCCCACACACACACACACCCATGTGAGCATGGTTTCTTCCTGCCTGTCCCGCTTAACCATGGATGTCTTCTGTTTCTCCTGCCTGTCCCTCCTCCCCCCTCCTCCTCCCCCCTCCGCCCCTCCCCCCTCCCCAGGCACACCACCTGCGGTGTCTGGATGACTTTGTGGAAGCCCAGACAACCTACTACGCCCAGTGTTACCAGTACATGGTGGACCTCCAGAAACAACTGGGGAGGTTAGCTCACCCTTACCCTCCACGGTCACATGGCCTGACCCTCCCCAATCACACAGCCTGGAAAGGCCTGTGTTCCACATTTTTACCTTGTTTCTCTCCCCCCCAGCTTCCCCTCCACCTTCTCCAACAACAACCAGTCTTCAGGCTGCTCTGGTGCCAGCATCTCCGTGCCGACCATTCCAGTGTCGTCATCCGTGCCCAGCCCGGGACAGGTGCGCGGCGAAATCAACGAGCTGAAGTCTGGCAGCCGCAAGGCTCGCGTGCTGTACGACTATGACGCTGCTGGCAGCAGTGAGCTCTCCCTCCTGGCTGATGAGGTAGACAGCTTCCTCCTAGCTAGGGTTAGGTTCCCATAGCCCTCCTCTAGGGTTCCCATAGCCCTCCTCTAGGTTTCCCTTAGCCCTCCTCTAGGGTTCCCTTAGCCCTCCTCTAGGGTTCCCATAGCCCTCTAGGGTTCCCTTAGCCCTCCTCTAGGGTTCCCTTAGCCCTTTAGTCTAGAGCAACACACCTCCTTCCTCCTCTAGTCTACAGCAGCTCACCTCCTTCCTCCTCTAGTCTAGAGCAACACACCTCCTTCCTCCTCTAGTCTAGAGCAGCTCACCTCCTTCCTCCTCTAGTCTAGAGCAACACACCTCCTCCTTCCTCCTCTAGTCTAGAGCAACACACCTCCTTCCTCCTCTAGTCTAGAGCAACACACCTCCTTCCTCCTCTAGTCTAGAGAAACACACCTCCTTCCTCCTCTAGTCTAGAGCAACACACCTCCTTCCTCCTCTAGTCTAGAGCAACACACCTCCTTCCTCCTCTAGTCTAGAGCAACACACCTCCTCCTCCCTCCTCTAGTCTAGAGCAACACACCTCCTTCCTCCTCTAGTCTAGAGAAACACACCTCCTTCCTCCTCTAGTCTAGAGCAACACACCTCCTTCCTCCTCTAGTCTAGAGCAACACACCTCCTTCCTCCTCTAGTCTAGAGAAACACACCTCCTTCCTCCTCTAGTCTAGAGCAACACACCTCCTTCCTCCTCTAGTCTAGAGCAACACACCTCCTTCCTCCTCTAGTCTAGAGCAACACACCTCCTCCTCCCCCCTCTAGAGCAACACACCTCCTTCCTCCTCTAGTCTAGAGCAACACACCTCCTTCCTCCTCTAGTCTAGAGAAACACACCTCCTTCCTCCTCTAGTCTAGAGCAACACACCTCCTTCCTCCTCTAGTCTAGAGCAACACACCTCCTTCCTCCTCTAGTCTAGAGCAACACACCTCCTTCCTCCTCTAGTCTAGAGCAACACACCTCCTTCCTCCTCTAGTCTAGAGCAACACACCTCCTCCTCCCCCCTCTAGAGCAACACACCTCCTTCCTCCTCTAGTCTAGAGCAACACACCTCCTCCTCCCCCCTCTAGAGCAACACACCTCCTTCCTCCTCTAGTCTAGAGCAACACACCTCCTTCCTCCTCTAGTCTAGAGAAACACACCTCCTTCCTCCTCTAGTCTAGAGCAACACACCTCCTTCCTCCTCTAGTCTAGAGCAACACACCTCCTTCCTCCTCTAGTCTAGAGCAACACACCTCCTTCCTCCTCTAGTCTAGAGCAACACACCTCCTCCTCCCCCCTCTAAAGTAACACGGGTGTGTTACTTTAGAGGGGTCTTAGTTGTGCCAAATCTCCAGTCTCTATGGTAAGATCTTTTACATGGTGCTGTAACAAATCTTGGTGTCTGTCACTTCCTCTCCAGGTCATAATGGTGAGTGTTGTCCCAGGCATGGACTCTGATTGGCTGATGGGTGAGCGGGGGAGCCAGAAGGGGCGGGTACCCATCACCTACCTGGAGCTACTCAACTGAAACCACCGCTTCCCCGCCCCCTACGAAACACCGCTCCAAACTACCGCTCCCTCCAAAACACCGCCCCACCCACCTACGAAACACCCGCTCCGAATATTTATACTCATATTTATATTTTGTGGCAGGGTCACATGCACACTTCCATTCTGTCAAATTGACCTAATTCAAGAGCTTGAACCCTGAGGCTGTTGTCCTGTTTGAGCCAAGTGTCATTATGGAGGACAGACATCATGTGATCCTCAGTAGATTTCAGTTAACCAGCAGAATGTGAATGGAAGTGTGATAGGCTCGATGCTTGCTGTTTGTTAGTGTTTATATAAGCCGCTTCTCTGCTTCTCCTACAATACATGGCAAAAATGTTCCAGAACCTTCCTACACCTGTTCCTCTTGTTTACAGCCCTCCTGACTCTGGTGGCCTTCAAAGCTCTCATGTCATTTCTTTATTCGATATCAGTCCAGTTTGATATCTGGGTGAACTGCTATACACTTGTTTTAATACTTGCATCAAAAAAGCACTTTTTGAATAGAAAGACAGATCTGAACATTTCTTTTTAAAAGTCTTAAAGAGTGTTATTTTATAGTTTTCTTTGTTATGATGTAAGTGCCATGTTTGTTTGGTCATGGTGTATATCCTGTTCTCAGAGGGAGGCTTGATCAGGAGCAGGTTCTGTCACATGCCTTTCAGAAGAGGGGTCTGTCTTCTGGGCCCTGAGCATTTCTCTTCAGGGAAGACCCCAGTGATTAAATCATGTCTAATCCTAACCCCTGTGTGCCTAACCTGTAGTTGCCAGAAGCCACAGGAAGTACTTTCAACCAGAGAAGCATTTTAAACCGGAGAACTATTTAGAAAATTATGAGAATTATGGACCAGTAAACAAATATTTGTACTCTATGAAGTGTAAGTGTAAGGGGGTTCTGGTTAAGGCTGGATGATGCAGCAGCTGTTGTAATACACTAGGCCTGTTGTCACGCCTCAAACTGCAAGGATGTTTGTCTAAGTTATCATCTCCTACTAAAATAGTTTAGTCTAATTGCCTCGTTTCCTCAGCCCTGTTCACAAACGTACACAATCATTGTGTCGTTTCTTCTGGAAGTTGTAGCACATTATAATGGCTTATTGCTGCTCGTTCTGTTGTTTATCTATGCAACGATGTATTAAAGTAAGAAAACATGTCTGGGCTGTCTTTTTATTTAACTGTTATTTACAGTTTCTGCCTGGTGATGAAATACGCTTGTGTAGATGCTGTGGGTTAGATGTACTGTGTTATTGTAGTAGAGTATTTGTGTGGAGGTGTGTCATGTAGTAACAAAGGCTAACCAGTAGAGGCCAGCCTGGATATAGATTCTGTGAAATATTGTCAAGTCTTTGATTTACATTTACATACCCTTCATGAAAAAGAACCAGTTTTGACCCATATATAAAATATTTACTAAAATTGAGCTGATGATTTTATCCAAAGCACCTGCATGCTGCACATAAAAAGTACAAAACATTCAAACCAGTGTCCTTCTGCAGGGTAACTGGGCTGGTGACTACATGACATCACTCCTGTTTAACTGGTACTAAGTTCCTCTCATGCTGCACTCGGTTCATCTCACAACACAGTCCTTGTCGAGTTTAACTCTGTAAGTACAATTCTGTTGGTCTTCCAGAATGTAACCTTGCTGTCTGTGAGGGTGTTTAGACCACAGCCCCTCCAAAGGGTTTTCTGTGCAATGAAGCATATCTATTTATGGCTATTGTGCAACTCTAAATGTGTAGAGGAAGTAGAAGGGGTAAGAGGAAGTGGTTCTCGGTGAGCAGGCTGTCAACTTCCTGTTACTCCCATATTACTCCCCTTCACATGCTGGGCCTCCTGTTCCCTGACATTCAGGCCCCCTGTGGCCCCCCCTATTCCTCCACATGCCTGGCCCCCTGTTGGGTCCACCTTTTGGGGGTAGGAGATCACTGTGGAAACAGCACAGCGTGTGGAGTTTAGCCGGTACTGAGAGTATTTACAGGATGAAAACTGAACCACATAAAATGTTTGGTTCCATAGTATACAGAGATGGGAAGGAACGAAGTACAAATACTCGATTTTTCTGGTATCAGTACTTTACTTCACAATATTTCTGAAAACTTTTACTTTCACTCCTTACATTTTGTACACAAATATCTATACTTTCCACTTACATTTTCAAGCCAGACTCGTTACTTTAGTTATCTGTATTTGCTGGCATGATCAATATTATTTATTGTCATTGTGTGCCGTTTTTCATTTCCTGGCTGTCACGCACAACAAACGTCAGCTAGTCTACGAAGCTACCATGGAGACATTCCTCATCACCCATGGCCATATATGAGGGAGATGTTCGACATTGCGTAAAAAATAATTAATGGCGAGTGCGCTGCATGTCTATAGTCTTTGTGTACTAATGCATTAGTATGACGTGAGGTCCAGTTACCAGCGTGACACTAAAACAGGTAGTAGTCATGGCTATTTTTTTTTTAAGTATGTCAGAGCCCATATTTCTTAACTTTAACTACTACTAAAAAGCGTAGTCAGCACAGAGTCTTTTTAAACATCAGTCTCAGTCCTTCTACTTCAACCTTTCCCAGAGTCTTTTTAAACATCAGTACTTCTACTGGAGTGAAGATGTGTGCACTTCTGCCGTCTTTCATAGTATAATACCCCGAAGGCCCACTGACACATTCCATATAATATCATTTTCATGCAGTGGACTGTTGCTGAGGAGAAGCCATTCAACCAAAGACCAAGAACAATCAACCAAAACCTTCCTGGTTTCTGTACCTTGCCTGCTGAAGGAGATGATCTCCATCTGGGTGCCACTGTAACTTGAGTCTCAGGCTTCTATGAGGCCTTTCCTGTTCTTGCCTCACTGTGTCTCTGTTCCAACCACTGTGACCCAAAGCACCACCACAGCGGTATTCTGGTTACGGTCTGGTTATGCTGCTCTGAACATGCTTAGCTGCTTCACACACACACACACACTCATACAGGCCTCCTGCTATATACACACACAAACACGCAGGCCTCCTAATCACACACACACACACACATACAGGCCTCCTGCTATATACACACACAAACACGCAGGCCTCCTAATCACACACACACACACACATACAGGCCTCCTGCTATATACACACACAAACACGCAGGCCTCCTAATCACACACACACACACTCATACAGGCCTGCTGCTATATACACACACAAACACGCAGGCCTCCTAATCACACACACACACACATACAGGCCTCCTGCTATATACACACACAAACACGCAGGCCTCCTAATCACACACACACTCATACAGGCCTGCTGCTATATACACACACAAACACGCAGGCCTCCTAATCACACACACACACACACACTCATACAGGCCTGCTGCTATATACACACACAAACACGCAGGCCTCCTAATCACACACACACACTCATACAGGCCTGCTGCTATATACACACACAAACACGCAGGCCTCCTAATCACACACACACACTCATACAGGCCTGCTGCTATATACACACACAAACACGCAGGCCTCCTAATCACACACACACACACACACTCATACAGGCCTGCTGCTATATACACACACAAACACGCAGGCCTCCTAATCACACACACACACATACAGGCCTCCTGATACACACATACATACAGAGGCCCTGACACACACACACACACACTCTGTCTGGCTTCCCATCACGGCCCGTATCAGATTCAAGACTCTGGTACTGACCTTCCGAGCAGTGAACGGGACTGCAACCGACTACATCAAGTCTCTCCTCCAGCCTTACACCCCCACCCACCACCTACGGTCTTCTTCTGACAACCGTCTGGTGGTCCCACCGCTCAAGAGCGCCCGGTCCCAACACAAGCTCTTCTCCTGTCTGGCCCCCCAATGGTGGAATTCCCCACCTCCATCAGAGACACTGACTGTCTACCCACCTTCAAGAAAAGGCTCAAGACGCACTTGTTCCGGGAGTACAACGGCACTTAGGAATGACCTGATGTTTCAGGATCACAATGACTCTTATTGAGAGTTTTGTTGCTCTTGTTAGTTAGTTGTAACTGACTTAAAACTATTGTACTTGCTGTGTAATATATTTTTGTTGCTTGCTTTTTTCCCCACAGGTACACCCTTGCACTTTTGAGGTTCATGTTGTTAAATTGTTTAATTGTAACTTGTTCAAGTACATGCTCTTATGGTTCTTCCCTTTGGGACTTATTTAGTTTTCACAATGTATGCTTCATGTTTTGGTTTCCTGCAATGTTTGGGGCTATCTCGTTGTTATGATCAGTGACTTATGCACTTTTGTAAAACTCTCTTCTGGAAGTCGCTTTGGATAAAAGCGTCTGCTAAATGCCTAAATGTAATGTAAATGTAATGTAATACACACATAATCACCCCCCTACCTCCCAAGATGCAACACTGGGCAGTTGCAGCAAAACAGGAAATTTCAGGTTTCCTCTGCTGTTTTTAGCAAGTTTGCAACATACTACTTCTGCATATGCTCACGCACATGACCACACACACTCCCACATGCAGGTACACCAACACACACACCACACACACTCCCACATACATATACACCAACACACACACACACTCCCACATACAGATACACTAACACACACACTACCACACACAGATACACCAACACACATACACACAGATACACCAGCACTCACTCACACACCACACACACATGCAAACAACCTGAGAAACCTGAATGCACATGACGTCAGATGGCTGAGCGGTTAGGGAATCGGACTATTAATCAGAAGGTTGCCAGTTCGATTCCTGGCCGTGCTAAATGACGTTGTGTCCTTGGGCAAGGCACTTCACCCTACTTGCCTCGGGGGAATGTCCCTGTACTTACTGTAAGTCGCTCTGGATAAGAGCATCTGCTAAATTACTAAATGTAATGTAATGAGGTGAGAAACCTGAATACACACGTGGAACACCCCTCCTCCTCCCTCCTCCTCCTCTACTCCTCTCCCTCCCTCCTCCTCCTCCACCCCTCTTCCTCCCTCCTCCGCCTCCACCCCTCCTCCTCCCTCCTCCTCCTCCACCTCTCTCCCTCCCTCCTCCTCCTCCACCCCTCCTCCTCTTCCTACCTCTCCCTCCCTCCCTCCTCCTCCACCCCTCTCCCTCCCTCCTCCTCCTCCTCTTCCTCCCTCTCCCTCCCTCCCTCCCTCCCTCCCTCCTCCCTCCTCCTCCTCTACCCCTCCTCCTCCCTCCTCCTCTACCCCTCTTCCTCCCTCTTCCTCCCTCCTCTTCCTCCCTCCTCCACCCCTTTCTTTTACCTCCACCCTTATTGAGGCTTCAGATGATTTGCATCTCTATGAAGCATAGCGAGACTGGATCCACCAAGGCTTCATATGAATATATTACGAACATTATGAACATTTACGTTTATTTATTTTTTCTCCACTGTTATCAATCAAGGAAATAATTCATACATGGGTACACTATAATGCCATGCATCACTGTAATGTGGCTGACACACAACAGCATTTGACAAAGACTCGTTATCTTAGTAAGGTGTGGGCCTCCAACATTTCTTCTTGATGGCTCTGGGCAGTGTTCTGGGCCTGAAGGTGAGCAGGCAGAGGGCTGAGATGCCGACGAGTGAGAGAGCGACGGACAGGAAGAGCAGCACGTACCAGAAGACAGACTCCTCCCCCTCAGACTCACACGGAGGAGAGCTGAGCAGCTGCACCCTGTGAGTCTGCTCATCAAAGCCCTGGCACGTGACGTCCCAGCTATCAACCATCCTGAGTGCTTCCGTCCTCTCAAACGTCCAGTACCAGTCCAACCGACAGCAGTTGAACGGGTTCCCATTGAGCAGAACAGTCTGGAGGCTGGAGGCTAACGAGCTAGCCTGGCTGGCGGTCAGAGAGCTCAGTCTGTTGTTCCTCAGATCCAGACATGTCAACTGAAGACTCAGCAACGAGTCTGGGAGCTGTGTGAGAGAGTTTCCTGAAAGGTTTAATGACTTGAGATGGTGGAAATGGGAGAAGTCAAAGTCTCGCAGGCCTGTATTCCCTAAACCCAGATGCTGTAAAGTTCTGCTCAAGCCCTGTAGGGCTTTGGGCTGGATGATGAGTTCAGGATTGTTGGACAGTTCCAAGTGTGTGAGGGGACTACCTGAGAAGGCTGAATCTGGGAGTGTCCCCAGGTGGCACCCTGCCAGTTGCAGCTGCTTCAGGGAGGGAATGTTCCTCCAGACCACACAGGAGGAGTCATCCTGGTGCCCAGACGGGCAGACCCCCACAGGGTTGCTGCTTAGGTCCACAGACACCAGGCTAGGCAAGGAGGAGAACCACCAGGAGGGGAGTCTCTGCAGGCTGTTTTGGCTCAGATTCAGGTATGTCAGGTTACCCAGCTCTCCCACAGAACCCCCGCTGGCGTGAAGATCCGTCAGTCGGTTGTTACTCAGGTCCAGCTCGTATAAACTCCCTGGAAGCTGTTCCCTGGAGAGGTCCAGCACCTCCAAGCAGTTGGTCCCCATCTTCAGCCGTGTCAGAATGGGCATGCTGCCCACAAAGCCATGGGGCAGGTAGGAGACCTGATTCCAGCTGAGGTCCAGCAGCTCCAGGGAGGAGATGTCCCCGTGCAGGTCATCTGACCAGAGCCGTGCCATCACGCCGCTCAGGTTGCCCCCCAGGTTGTAGAAGTGAATGCTGGTGGTCCAGTTGGAGGTGGCGTTGCTGTCCAGGTGCTCGTAGAAGCTCAGCCTGTTCCTGGAGAGGTGGAGGTTCCGCAGGTGGCTGCGGGCGGGCAGGAAGGGGAAGAACAGCAGCCTGTTTTCCGACAAATCTAAGGTCTCCAGCTGGAACGTCTCCTCCAGGTCCTGGTTGGAGATGAACCACTCTAGGGAGTTGTGGCTGACGTTCAGGACCAGCAGCTGAACCATCTGGAAGTTGAGCAGGCAAGGGAGATAGTTAAAGGCCAGGTTGAGTCTTTGGAGCCTGTGCATGTGGAGGAAGGCCCCGTCAATCTCAAACAGAGAGTTCCTCTGCAAGTCCAGTTCCCGGAGCAGGTGCATGTCCCTGAAGGACCGCTCGTCCAGCCGCAGCAGCAGGTTCCTGGATAGGTTCAGGTGCTCCACCAAGGTCAGGTTCTGGAGGAGTACTGAGGCCATGTCCTCCGTCAGCCCATTATCGGAGAGATCCAGAACTCGGAGCTGCGAGAGCGTCGTCAGCGCGCGGCTGGTTTCCTGGTACCCGACGTGAAGGTTGTTGACGGCAAAGTTGAGGTGTTCAATGAAAGGTGTGTGGGAGAAGAATTTGGAGCCCACTGTTTCTAACTGGTTGTCAGGGCAGCTGAGGGTGTGGAGGGCGGGGTAGCTGGGGCCGTTCTGCAGCGTCTGGATGTGATTGTGGTTTAGATGAAGCTCCTCAATGAAGCTAGGCAGGCCGAGGGGCACCGAGGACAGCTGCCCGTGGTTACAGAGAGCTGCCGTCTGAACCTGGAGAGAGTAAAAGAAGAGTGTGATGAGCTAGTTCAGTTAGCTTGAGAGAGGTCTAAGAGGTGGAGGCTGCAATCACCTACTACTTCCTTGTAAGTAAGTGTAGGTATCTTAGATAGATGTTGTGGTAGCATGCTCTCTATCTTGCCCCATCAAACCACAGAGTATGCTGCAGTTCAAACAAAGTCAAGTTAAATTTGTAATATTTTGTGCAGTGAGGATAAGCTCATAAGTAGGCTAGAAAAGCTCTCGAATTCATAACCCACAAACTGCAGAGGATTTGTTTTAGGTAAAATCAAATATAATTATTAATATATATAATATTCTGTAGCGTGTTAGCGAGACTCAAATTTAAACTTCAAAACTGTAGTTCCTTCTCTGATTTGTGTTCCAGATAACTTTCCTGGTACGGTCACAATATGTTAATCTACAGAAGTGCACAGCAGTTTATATGTAAGGGATAATGACGGGGACAATGACATGGCTCGATAGCTGGCTAGTCTTGTTGTTAAACATACTGTCAAATTATAATTACTGTTTGGTTGATTGGGATACTGTGTTTATTTTTTCAGAGATTATCAATCTAAATGAATGCACTGACTAATTTAAATTGTTAAAACTCAAACTTTAGATTTTACTGGGGCACAGCAGATTTATACTGGGGCACGTGCCCCAGTAAAAAGGGTCTAACGATGCCCCTGCAAGTGACCATGGTATAAGCGGGATAATGCCCGACGAGGTGTACAATATCACCTGATAATGGACGATGCGGATGCGTGAACGGTTGCTTCCGCATTGTCCATCATCAGGTGATATTATACACCTCGTTGGGCATTATCGCTTACATAATGGACTCCGCGAAAGCAACCGTCAGACGTCACTATTGTAGGCCTACACCTCGTCGGACATTACTTGTAGGGTCACAGCCTTCACACAATATCTTATTCAGTCTACACACTGAGCATGGCTTCTGAGAGTAAAGATCTCACCAGTCTGCAGGAGTCAGGGTGAGGATGGGAGCTGGTCTGCACCAGCTGGCCTGAGAGGAGGAGGAGGAGGGGAGGGAGGAAGACAACCATCTTCACATCCTCACTGGAAACGAGAGGAGAACATGATGAGAGGAAGAGAGGGAAGAGGAGACAGAGACGAGGAGACGGGGAGGAGGAGATGGAGAGGAGGAGAGGTGGAGAGGAGGAGAGGAGGAGAGGACTCTTAGAGGAGGAGAGGGTCTATACTATGGGCCATGGTTGAAATTAACCTATGACCTAAAATAAAAATATCCAGATATGAATAAACATTTCAAAAGCCAGGTCCACTGGTCAGAAGTTTAATGATGACATGTTAGGTCCTTCTGAACACACACACTGAGGGTGCTATGCTAAATTAATAGTTCTGCACCAATACTACTATTCACCTTAGACAACTTATTTTATGCATTAAAATAATTCAGTGAATTAACCATGATGTTAGTTTTCAATCAGCTAGTTCGATCATGCAGCTTGAGTACTCAGTCCAGAAGTAATATTACACCAAAACGTTTAGTAATGTTTCATAATTTCCGTGATCATAAATAATGTAATAAATTAACAATTAATTTAGGTTTGGCCAGAGTTAACATTTTAAGATGTTTGTTGTCTAAAATATACAGTTAGTACAGATAAAAACCCTTGGGTATTGTTCAAATGTTTAATATATATATACACCTTCTAGTCTTCACACAGTCCAACAAGCGACATCATCCTAACCAGCATCATCCTAACCAGCATCATCCTAACCAGCATCACCAGCATCATCCTAACCAGCATCATCCTAACCAGCATCATCCTAACCAGCATCACCCTAACCAGCATCACCCTAACCAGCATCATCCTAACCAGCATCATCCTAACCAGCATCATCCTAACCAGCATCACCAGCATCATCCTAACCAGCATCATCCTAACCAGCATCACCCTAACCAGCATCACCCTAACCAGCATCATCCTAACCAGCATCATCCTAACCAGCATCACCCTAACCAGCATCATTTCTATAATGAAAAACAAAACATGTTGTCATAATATTACTATTATATTATTAGAATATGTCTATGGTAGATCCACCAACAGCCTTGCAAGGAGAATCCCAGGAGTCTCTGTCCTGTGCAGGACTTGTCTGGTCCTTACCCTGGCGGTTAGGTGTGGGTGTCCGTCGTCACCACCGGTGAGGTCCTGACCATGTCTCTGGCTGTCGGCGTAGCTGACGGCGCTTGTGTGCTTGTTCATACGTGGAAGCAAATGCTCTGAACTGAGACTTTACTATTTGCGGAAGCAGGCAGGCAAGCAACGGAAACCAAGTCACATGGACAACTGAGATCACGAAGCGTCCACAAGCACAGGGCCAAAATAGTTTTTGAAACTAGCTGGTAAATGTTGTGGTCTTAGTTTGTCATGTGACACACCAAAATGAGTGTTCTTCCTGCCCAAATCTGAATGACTTAATATGTAGCCCGTCAAGAAATGCATTTATTAGAAACTTTTTGGGGCTTTTACTCAAACAAGGCAGCGCCCCTGTTGTAGGAATCTACTTCTTACTTTACTGTATAGTGCAGCAAAGGCATTTTCACTCATCAACCACAAAACCGTACTATTATCACACCCTTCTCACCAGGGCTCTGTTGCAGGTTTTGATCATGAGATACAATGGAGAGGAAACCACTCAGAGCTAACACCCTTCCTGCCTCCCTCTCGCTCCCCCTCCCCCTCTTTCTCCTCTCGCTCCCCCACTCTCTCTCCTTCTCCCTCTCTCCTTCTCCCTCCCCCTCTCGCTCTCCCTCTCTCCCCCTCTCGCTCCCCCTCTCACTCTCCCTCTCTCCTTCTCCCTCTCTCTCCTTCTCCCTCTCTCTCCTTTTCCCCCCCTCTCTCCTTCTCCCTCTCGCTCCCTCCCTCTCGCTCCCCCTCTCTCCTTCTCTCTCTCTCCTTCCCTCTCTCTCCCCCTCCCTCATGCAGCTAGTTTCACTGTTACAACCAAAACCCACATTCTCTTTTACACCTTCTCAACCCACTAATTTCACTGTAGCTGAAGCGTGGTCATATGACTGCCAATCAGCCAGACCTGCTTTCCTGCTAGTCAAGGCTGGGCAGGTCATGGTTCATGGCTGCTAGTGTAATCAACTGTACACTGTGTCCTATGGTATGGTTACTATATGGTATGGTACTGTGTCTATGTACGCTGTTAATTGGAGGCTAGGTCCCATTTGGGCTTGATAGACCAGAGCAAATTTTGTTGAGAGCAGGGTTCGTAGAGAGCAGGGTTTGTAGAGAAGAGCAGGTTCAGTGTGTTTCTAAGGAGTTTTTCCCTGGGAGGCTCTCATGGACGCAGTGGCAGCTTTTAACCACCAGATGGGGCACTGTTACTTACAGACACAAATTCTGGATCTTTGATAACAAATGGATAGATGGAATTTCTCAATGGTCAAAAAAAATATTTTTTAAATTCAGCATATCATGTGTTTCACCAAGAAGAGCAACATTTAGCAATACACTGAATAACAGTTTGGCATCTCTAAAGTTCCTACTACCTCATTTCTGAAGGCTGCATCATCAGGTGCAGCAATAGCTTTGCCGAATCAATAAGCTACGCAACAACCCAGACGCTTCATTGACTGGCACCATCTAGACTTTAATAGAGCTAAAGTTATGAGGAAGCTATGGCTTCATGGCTGCATCCACAGTCGCACTGATAAAACCTCTCAATAAATAGCATGATATACAACACCACAGTAGCGGGATGCAGTTCCAGACAGCTCACAAACTCCCCTCCCTGTGAACCGTCCACAGGAGCTAACCATAACCCTAACCCTGCAGCAAGATGACCAGCGCTGCGGGCTGGCTGTACTGGCACCCCTCATAGCTCCCTGGAGGAACAGGCCTCCATTCTAGTTTGGCAAGAGGTCATGACATACTCCTTAATGTCAGTTACATTTGTTTGGAGATAAATACACAGATTATAATTCCACGTTGTACAATAGGTATTATTAGGACGTGCAATTCTTTCATCTACTGTCATGATTTAAACGTCTTTACACTCAAAACGAAAATATGCTCGCTGACTTCAACAGTGATCTCAAGTCCATATAAGTCCATGTCCAAAAACATGGATCCAGACCTGAACCTCTAAAGTCCACAGTGACAGGAAACCTGTATATCTTCTCCTTCTGTATGGGAGCAGGGCACCTGCCAGAGCTTTTTTAGATGGTGAGATGGAACTGTTTGCTTTGCCTCAAAGCAACTATCAAATGAGATGCAGGATGTCCTTTTAAATGAACATCCCATCATATGATCACAACATGGCTCATGCAGCTTCTGCGTCGTCATTCTAACATGTTGTATTTGGTTTGGCTTTTTTAAACTGACACAAAACCTCAATATTCAATAGTGTTACTTCATAAATGTTCAAAATAAAATGTTAATAAAGTCCTTCCATCACATAAATAAAAAGGTCCACCACTGGGAGACAGAAACACTTCTGACATAACACCCCCCAACTCTCTGGTCCACTGAGTTCTGTTCCCTCGTGGTGTGGAATGTCAACAGCTCTTCATCCGTCTGCAGAGTGATTCTCCCTGACACACCTGGCCCAGGTGCACTAGCCATCCAGGGGTTTGCCCAGGTATACCATGGTGACCTCGGTGTTGCCATAGACGGCAGAGACGGCGGGGAACAGGCAGGCTTTAGGCAACCCTCGGAAGGCCACGCCCAGAAACTCAAAGCCTCTCTCGAAGGCCAGCGTCTTGTCGTCCATGTCCAGGATCACGCGGATCCGCTCCCCGATCTGAGGAGCGACACAGCCACACTGGAGAGTTAACGTGGTAACACAGCCTCACTGGAGAGTTAACGTGGTAACACAGCCTCACTGGAGAGTTAACGTGGTAACACAGCCTCACTGGAGAGTTAACGTGGTAACACAGCCACACTGGAGAGTTAACGTAGTAACACAGCCTCACTGGAGAGTTAACGTGGTAACACAGCCACACTGGAGAGTTAACGTAGTAACACAGCCTCACTGGAGAGTTAACGTGGTAACACAGCCTCACTGGAGAGTTAACGTAGTAACACAGCCTCACTGGAGAGTTAACGTGGTAACACAGCCTCACTGGAGAGTTAACGTGGTAACACAGCCTCACTGGAGAGTTAACGTGGTAACACAGCCTCACTGGAGAGTTAACGTGGTAACACAGCCACACTGGAGAGTTAACGTGGTAACACAGCCTCACTGGAGAGTTAACGTGGTAACACAGCCTCACTGGAGAGTTAACGTGGTAACACAGCCTCACTGGAGAGTTAACGTGGTAACACAGCCTCACTGGAGAGTTAACGTGGTAACACAGCCTCACTGGAGAGTTAACGTGGTAACACAGCCTCACTGGAGAGTTAACGTGGTAACACAGCCTCACTGGAGAGTTAACGTGGTAACACAGCCTCACTGGAGAGTTAACGTGGTAACACAGCCTCACTGGAGAGTTAACGTAGTAACACAGCCTCACTGGAGAGTTAACGTGGTAACACAGCCTCACTGGAGAGTTAACGTGGTAACACAGCCTCACTGGAGAGTTAACGTAGTAACACAGCCTCACTGGAGAGTTAACGTGGTAACACAGCCACACTGGAGAGTTAACGTGGTAACACAGCCTCACTGGAGAGTAACGCACATCATACAGCTACATCATATATCAGACTGAGCATAAATACAGACTGTTGACTCTCTTAGCACTTATTTACCCTTAATCTTGTGCTGTACTCTCTATACAAATGTACTATTTGTATGTGGCATAAAACCATCTGCTAGATGAACAGAATGAGTTGTAGACATGGTGTTGCTGAGTACCTGGTATTTGGGGGCATTGTTGCACTGGGGGAAGTTTCCATTGACCTCTCCGTTGTGCAGCAGGCTGTTGTCCACCAGGTTCCAGCCCCAGCTCTGGTCGTCACTGCCCAGCAGAGCCACATAGCCCTGGCACTGCATGGCGGCACGCTTGGTGGCGATGCCGATCACTGCCACGGTGCCCAGGGGCCCCTCCCACCACACCTCCCAGGCGTGCCGGCCCTCGGAGAAGCCGATCTTGGCGCGCGCCCCGTCTGTGCTCTGGGCGATGGGGTTGCGGTGGAGCGTGAAGCCGTTCTTCTTCACGTACACGTTCCGCGAACAGTCGTGGGAACTCAGAGCGTGCTGGGACGCCTTGAGCTGGCAGGCGAGAGCAGAGGTCACATGAACCCTCAACATAGTGTAAACAGGTCACATGACACAGGTCACATGACACCAACATGGTACAGATAGGTCACATGATCAGAGCTAGGGTTAGCTAGTACATGGCTGCTACTGAATATCAGAAGGATGAGATCATTTGAATGCTCAGGCTCTCAAATCTGAATCTGAAACAAATCTTCACAAAGCTATTAACGTGTTCATATTTCACCTTGGAGGCGTTTCACATGTCAATAAACAAATGCAGGTAAAAGTCCTATGCTACAAGTTTTACAATGTAGCATGAATTCGCCCGTTGCGTTGACAGCATACATTGACAGTACATGTAGACTGAAGACTACTGCATCTTAAAGCAGTTCAAATGACAAACATGAACCTACCTTCCCCTTGTACGTAGGAATATTGCAAAGAATGTCGGAGCGTAGCGCCTCGTCGCTGAGTGAGCGTGCGGCAAGACACCGCCACACCTCGCTGTTCTCGTCCGCCAGACAGTTGTTCCAGTGCCAGCACACTAACGAGCATCGCATTAAATCATACAGGTCCAGATAAGAGAACACATGCTCGAGAACACGGCTGGGTAGTCTGCCCGCCACTCCGCAGCCTCCGCCCAAGGCGCCATAGCTGGACCCCGCTGAACTGCTGCTGGCGGCGGCTGCGCTGATGCAAGAGGACGCCCCTCCGGTGGCGCCTCCTGACATTTTCAAACTCTTAGTAGACACTGACCCCCGGAATGTATTTGTGGCAGCAGTTATTGCTTTCTGCAATGAGTAAAGATCCACATTTCGTAAACAGTGCGGCTAAATCACAGCGGTAATGTAGTATAGCTTGAAATGCGGTGGGCCTTGTCTGGTTAGTAAACGCGATCGAACTCGAGTGAACGTCCCGGAAATGCGTGCACGACAATGGAGTCCACTAATCTTAAAATGAATGAAATTTGTGATTTGCTTATATTATTGGGTGGGCTCACAGATATTGTGTATTGTAAAAAAGAAAAGAAAAAGCACTGACAGTAAAAAATGAATAACGTTTTGCATGTGGTTAAACAGTACAATCAGTCTGACAGTTTCATAAATCAGATCTCCAGTCAGTTAAAAAAGGATAATGGTGATTCTAGTTCGGCATGTAAAACGCTGCAAGATCAAGTAGGCTGCACTTCGGAAAAACACTGAAATTGAGGTTAATTACTGAACGTCAAGGTTGATGGGTATGTGTTTGATAATATCGATATGATGCATACATTCAGTTATCAGTTGGTTGATCATGTGTTACAATAAGTATTGTTTTCAAAATAATTTTTTTCGGCACTTTGTCAATGCCTCATCACTGAAGGAAGTTAACCACCCGGAAGTGACGGCAGTTATCGTTTACTGATTGGTTCGTTCGACAGTGACTTAAACGCACCACACTCACTGACAAAAGAGAACAGTAAACCATCCAGTTGTTCATAAACAAATACATATATAGTAGGACTAACCAATACAAAGGATTTTAAATAAATACAAGAGCATACAGGCGTAAGTAACATTTGCTATAACATTATATATAGAGAGAGCTCTTTTTGTGTTTAATCCGTTGTTGCTAGGATTGTCAAATACGCAGAGGTAGATGAAGGGTGAAATAAATCGTTTCAGAAGGCACCATGAGTGTGAATACAGATCGCGAGGAGGAGTATAAAAGTCAGTCAGTGATTTTAGACTACTAAAGGTCTTAACCCTTGTGCTGCCTTCGGGTCACATGACCCAAAGATTCATAACGAACCATCGTTGTGTTTACCCAATTTTACCCAATACAAAAACAAATAAAAATAATTTTCTTTTAACCTTTGCAATGTGGGGGGTCTGAGACAGCCCAACGGTAAAAAAAAAATGCTTCACTTTGTTTTTGTATGTGGTCAATTTTACGCAATACGACGGTGGGTCACAATGACTGATGGGTCAGAATGACCCGAAGATAACACAAGGGTTAAAGCATATTCAAGCTGTGTAATATGGAAAATAGTTGGAGGTGCCGGCGATGTCAGAGGGAGGACCGGTTGGTGATGGAAGTGGGCCGGTATTTTGGACCATCCCAACCCCGTCGGCCCACCGGGATTCCCCCGGTATCCCCGATGGACAGTCCAACCCTGATTATAGTTATTCTTAAGTGATAAAAGAGGAGTTTGAACTAGGTTTTATTTTGGGACCCATATTTAGCGTAATGTGTGTGTGTGTGTGTGTATATAAATGAAGCTTTTAGCTAAATCTACCTGCTGTGTAAAATGCAGTCATCAAAAAGAAAAATCCAAAGGAATTCACAAAGAAGAATAAGAATGGAACAGCATTGAGCCACCCTGTCTTAGATCCCAGGAGAACCTTGTTGCCTGTTCTGAACGTGACGCTAAGTCTTGTTCTAGAGGATAGGGCTGTCTACATTTGTCATTTTGTATTTTTAGGACTTGGAGCCCTTTAAAACACTTATTTTAGTTTCTCCTTGTGTAAGACTCGATTTAACTTCTGTTTTAAATAGCTGCTTTTCCTTGTACAGTGTGATTGAGTTAGTCTTTTATGCACCTGTGGTCATTAAGGGTGGCAATCTGTTTAAAGCATCATGAGGGACTGTCATGTGTTCTTAAGCAGAATGGGTTTGAGGTGTCTTGTCATGGCTCCAGAGCATAGGTGTCTCATTATTGATGTTTGTCAAAGATCTCAAATCACTGCTGACATTTTTAACAGAATGTTGTATGTTGTTTTTTACCACCAATAATTCAAATCATTTAAGATCTACATGAAGTAACCTTATTTCCAAACTCTACTTTTGTCTGGTCCTCCTCAGTCCCTGAATGGCTACCCTGTCATCATCGCCCCAGTTAAAGAATGTCTTTATATTTTGTGTTTTGTTATTGTATTTTCAAGAAAGACCCAAAATAAATGCAATTATGAGAGTTGTCAACATGTCACTTATTGAGCCATCTTTCAGTTTTCAGTGATGAATGTGCTACCTCTTATCTAGCTAGATAATGTGTAGTCTAATTAGGGTTAAACTGTACTAGACAGGTCCTTCCAGGAGCAAGAGACACACTTTAAAGTTTTATTTTCCCGTAATTTGAGTGCATATGTAAACAACCATACACTTACAAATATAATATACAAACACTTTTTCATTTAGTAATTTGAACAATCTAGAGAAATTTAACAATTGCGCAACTCAACCAAAGACAAACGAGGTGAAACTGACCCGAGTTCTGTCTGGAACAGCAGGATGGAGACCTAGTGATGCAGAAGAAGAAAAAATACTGTAAACCATTACAAGAATCTTACAGGAAATATTGGGATACTTCTTTGAATGTTAATGTACCATCTGTGATCCATAATCAGACTAGCATGGTACATGTTCTATAACCAGGCTAGCATGAAACATGTTCTCTTGGCTAGCATTGAACATGTTCTCTTGGCTAGCATTGAACATGTTCTCTTGGCTAGCATTGAACATGTTCTCTAATCAGGTGACCATCATCTGCCATCAGCTCAGCACTACTTTTACTGAAATGGAAAGTTGTTTATTTGCTACTGGGAAACAGACTGTCACTAGCTTGAGGATTCCAGATTCTGTGTAGCAGCTACAGGAGAGATAGAGGAGGACCCTAACCCTAACACCAGGCAGGAGATATTGAGGAGGACAGACACCAGGCAGGAGATATTGAGGAGGACCCTAACCCTAACACCAGGCAGGAGATATTGAGGAGGACAGACACCAGGCAGGAGATATTGAGGAGGACCCTAACCCTAACACCAGGCAGGAGATATTGAGGAGGACCCTAACCCTAACACCAGGCAGGAGATATTGAGGAGGACCCTAACACCAGGCAGGAGATATTGAGGAGGACAGACACCAGGCAGGAGATATTGAGGAGAATGTCGAGAGGAGTGAAACTGGAGAACACACAGCTGCTCTCCTTCATGTAGCAATGTGTGCCGCTGGCAGGGAGAGATTTGCTTGAGGGAACATCTAGGCAAATCTGACATGCATGTTACTCAGAGCAACACCAAAGGCTAGCATACCCAAGGGCTATCATACTTGAAAGCTAGCATACTCGAAAGTTAGCATACTTGAAAGCTAGCATACTTGAAAGCTGTTGGCATACTCAAAGGCTAGCATATTCTGTCATGTTTGTGACAACTCTGAGCAATGCTTCATATTTTACACACAACACACCTGATAACAGTTCCGTAAATAAAACCAAAAAAAAGTATATATTTCATTCAAAACCAAATGTTTGGGGTTTGGGTAAAACATGCACTCCTGCATGCAGGTTCAGTATTTGGGCAGACCTGGAACCCTTTAACATGTCAAAAAATATTTAGGCAACTCATTACTACTGAACACAGCACCCTGCCATGGTTCATTTGCAGTGCGTCAATCTGGAGGAGAGCTGCAGGACGTGAATGTCCAGCTTTATAGTATAACTAAACTCCAAAACCTCTTTTTGAGTTAGTTTCAGTTTAAGCTCCACAGAGCTACCTCTAAGAAACTATCAACATTACTTGTAACTTGTTATAGAAAGGCCAAATAAGTATAATGCTAAAAATAAATGGTTTTAGGGATTATCAGGAAATTATCAAAATAAATGTGGTAGTCCATCAAAAATGGTTCAGATTAGGCTAGGAAGAATTCCAGCGTTGCTGCATAGTAACAGCATACAAACCGTGACCCTCCCTTCATAACAGCTACCGACCCTTCAGACCTCTCCCACTGCCAGCACTGATAAAAAAACAAAACATGAATTTAGAAACATTCCAAGCACTATTAGGATGTGTGAGAGGAGCTGTCAGTAAGAAGGGAGAATGTCCCTGTACTTACTGTAAGTCGCTCTGGATAAGAGCATCTGCTAAATGACTAAATGTAAAATGTAAATGTAAGATGTCCCTGCCCTACTTCTCTCCAGGTTTCATCCGTGCTTCAACAACTCTGTCTCACTGGCGCCTCATGAACATTCATCAGGTGAGGGAGGAATGAGGAGCTCAGCTCCACAGGGATCAGCAGCTAACCCTGACCCTAGCTAACCCTGACCAGAGCTAACCCTGACCAGAGCTAACCCTGACCCTAGCTAACCCTGACCCTAGCTAACCCTGACCCTAGCTAACCCTGACCCTAGCTAACCGTGACCCTAGCTAACCCTGACCAGAGCTAACCCTGACCCTAGCTAACCCTGACCAGAGCTAACCCTGACCCTAGCTAACCCTGACCAGAGCTAACCCTGACCCTAGCTAACCCTGACCAGAGCTAACCCTGACCCGAGCTAACCCTGACCAGAGCTAACCCTGACCCTAGCTAACCCTGACCAGAGCTAACCCTGACCCTAGCTAACCCTGACCCTAGCTAACCCTGACCTTAGCTAACCCTGACCCTAGCTAACCCTGACCCTAGCTAACTTCATCTTAAATTAATCTGTTGCTGAAACCATTAAAAGGGAGAACTTTTTGTTTTGAAGCTTCCAAGCATGTGTTTGTATGTTTCATGCCGTTAGGCTAAATTTAATCCATGAGATTTCAGATGGCACTTCCAAAAAGAAGTAATGAGCATCCAGTGAGCAGGGTAAGGCTCCAGAGGTACAGGTGGGGGGGCTGAGTGGGTTTATGTATAGACTAGTATCTATAGACGAGTATCTATAGACGTGTATCCATAGATGAGTATCCATAGACGAGTATCCATAGATGAGTATCTATAGACGTGTATCCATAGACGAGTATCTATAGATGAGTATCTATAGACGAGTATCTATAGACGTGTATCTATAGACGAGTATAAAGGTTAATGCCTTAGGGTTCCATACCCTTCTCTCCAACACCCAAATAAACATTAAAATTATCTCGTACATTTTCACAGAAAGAAGAAACTTTCCCCTTTTTTCTTTTTTCTTCTTGACAGAAACAAACTTCAATAGAAAAACAAATTCATCTGGCACTGTGAGTGGTTGGCATTTGTTGAACACAAAACAAAACACTGATCATGGTCACATTGTCACAGTCAGTAGAACAGTAGCAGTATTAGTACCATAATTAGGAGTAGTAGTCGTAGCAACGCTCTCCCATGGCAACGCTCTCCAAACCTTACTGTCCAGCAGAGCTTCTCCCATTCTGATTGTTAACCCTAACCCTATAAAGTGCTTTCTCAAAGAAAAAAGATCCTAATCAACATTGTCATAATCTTTATCTTCACAATAATCAGTATATCAATTAGGACGTTACAAATACAAAGGGGGAAAAAAAGAGGAAGAATTATAAAGGTCTGTTCAGGCACAAGCGGAGAGCTCCCCTCTCCTCTTTCACTTCTTGAAGGGCGTGAGCCGGCCGATGTTGTGGTTCACTTCTTGAAGGGCGTGAGCCGGCCGATGTTGTGCCAGAAGGTGGTCTTGCGTTTGGGCTCGGCCAGCAGGAAGACCTGCTGCTGCGCCAGGGCGCTGGGCAGGGATGGGTGCTTCTGGCGCAGAAGGAAGTCATAGTAGGGACGAGTCACAGCTGCATGGGGGAGGAAAGAGAGGGGGGAGGGGGAGAGGGAGGGAAGAGAGGGGGGGTGAGAGGGAGGGAAGAGGGGGGGGGAGAGGGGGGAAGGAGAGGGAGGACAGGGAGGGAAGAGGGGGGAAGGAGAGGGAGGGAGGAGGGGGGGGTAGAGGGAGGGAAGAGAGGGGGGGAGGAGAGGGAGGGAAGAGAAGGGGGAAGGAGAGGAAGGGAGGAGAGGGGGAGAGGGAGGGAAGAGAGGGGGGGAAGAGGGGGGGGAGAGGGGAGAAGGAGAGGGGGTAGAGGGAGGGAAGAGAGGGGGGAAGGAGAGGGAGGGAGGAGAGGGAGGGAAGAGAGGGGGGGAGAAGGGAGAAGGAGAGGGAGGGAGGAGGGGGGGGGAGAAGGGGGAAGGAGAGGGAGGGAGGAGGGGGGGTAGAGGGAGGGAAGAGAGGGGGGGGGAGGGGGGAAGGAGAGGGAGGAGAGGGAGGGAAGAGAGGGGGGGAGAAGGGGGAAGGAGAGGGAGGGAGAAGAGGGGGAGAGGGAGGGAAGAGAGGGGGGGAGAGGGAGGGAAGAGAGGGGGGAAGAGGGGGGAAGGAGAGGGAGGAGAGGGGTAGAGGGAGGGGAGAGAGGGGAAGGAGAGGGAGGGAGGAGAGGGGGGAAGGAAGGGGGGAGAGGGAGGGAGGAGAGGGGGGGAATTGAGTTTTGAGGAGACATTGTAAATACAACTCAATTTGCTTTAAATTCTTAGCCATTAATCAGGAGATGAACATGAAAACCCTAAATGATCATTTGTCATTGATACACACACACTGCTCTGTCACACGCTGCCCTTTCTACACACACAGCTCTGGGAGAACAGGAGAAACAATATCATCTTTCAAATAGATCCAGTCACATTTGGGAAAGGAGACAAAGTGTGTATCAAAAGGGAAAAGGATTATTCCTGCCTGGGGCCCACACTCACGTTCACCCTGACAACATTACCCAGAGAGCACACTGGGATCATACCTTTAGGCTTCCCTGCTGGATGGATTTTGCAGGCGTTCAGCATTGCCTGTTTCTTCTGCACCTCGGTGAGGGAGAAACCTGTAATTACAAAGAAGAAGGAAAAAACCTTAGAAATATTAAAAAAATTATATATACATTTTGCTTTTCAATCCATTCAATCATCACACAGTGTTTCATTTATATTAAGCCATAGAACAATGTTCTAGAACACATAGTACTGTTCTAGAAAACAGTGTATGGTTCTAGGACACAGAGTACTGTTCTAGAAAACAGTGTATGGTTCTAGGACACAGAGTAAGGTTCTAAAATCCAGAGTAAGGTCTGGATGTGTCTGCACAGATCTCCTCTCACCAGTCTCACGGTCATTCTGGACCTGTTTCCTCTCGTCAGCAAAGGCTTGCAACCAGCGCTGCTTCTGTTCCGGCTTCCTGGCGCACAGCAAGAAGTCTCCACTGGCTGAGCGCAGCTTCACAGCGTTCTTCACACTCACGTTGAAGTCCTTCTCCCTCCCGTCCTCTACATCCACCACCTCCACCTGCTCCATCAGCATGCGGCCCTTATAGTACAGCATGTCCCTGCGCAACAGGTCCTGGGAGAAGGGAGGAGGAGGGGAGATGGGGAGGGGGGAGGAGGGGAGAGGAGATGGGGAGGGGGGAGAGGAGATGGGGAGGGGGGAGGAGGGGAGAGGAGATGGGGAGGGGGGAGGAGGGGAGAGGAGATGGGGAGGGGGGAGAGGAGATGGGGAATAGGGTAGGGAGAGAACAACCAAGGTTGAAATGTCTCTTGGTGTGGCTAGGCTTGGGCACTGTCTCGTAAACAAATCAAATGTAACTGTAGATGTGCATTACAGGTCAGGGTTATGTAACTACTGATCTGGTACCTTCTTGCAGAAGACCATCTGGTGGTCGAACAGGAAAAACATGCGCTGCTGACTCCGACACTGGGGAGGAGAGATCTTCGTCAGCTCCCCGGAGAAGATCAGATCTGAGCTCAAACTAAGGATGTCTTCACCCTGGAGACACATACACACCATGAGTGCATGCATACACATATTGGCAGGGTTTCCCAGATTCGTTAAGAAGCTCTTAACGCTAAGAGCTTCTTAGGAGCGTTCTAAGAACGCTCTAGAATGCTCTTAGAACGCTCCTAAGAAGCTCATAGCGTTAAGAGCTTCTTAACGAATCTGGGAAACCCGGCCATTAGTGGTAGTGATGGGTGTAGCTCAGTGGATGTAGCTTAGTGGTAGTGATGGGTGTAGCTCAGTGGGTGTAGCTTAGTGGTAGTGATGGGTGTAGCTCAGTGGATGTAGCTCATGGTTGAGATGAGAGGCTCACCTCCCAGTCCTCTATGGAGCTCTGCCATTGGGCGATCTTATGGACGTTTTCCAGGCGGCGCTTCCTCTCATTGATGAGCCGAGCAACATTCTTCATGGCGCTCAGAGCAGCCTCCACATCCCTGTAATCCCTGGGGTCAGGGGTCAGGACACTTGTTTACGTAGAGACACTAGGGTGCCAGCATCATTTTATGACAAATAGAACTAGCTTGTGTTGGTGTATACAGGTGTGGTCTTGTTTAACTGCCCCACAACTTCAAATGCTACATCTACGTTTTTTAAGGGGGGTTAGGGTTACAGTTTTTCTCAGTCGCTTTGGTACATTTCTCAGATCAGAATTGAAATTCTCAAAACTACCTGTTCAATCTTCACATCATTGTGTCACTTGTGCACATCAAAAAAGCATTTCTTTGAACAAGTTGCAAATGCTTTGGTACATCCATGTAAATGACTATGTACAATTCTCTGCTGTTTCCTACATTATCAATTGCTTATGTCATGTTGATCAACATGTATTATAATGGGTCTCTGTTGAATAGTTTCACCCCCCACAACATTTAGGCATTAGTTCATAGCATAAGTCTTTACATGCAAAATACATACAAAAAGTTGTCATATGTCAAGCATATTTCTATACATTTCCATTAGACTTTTTTGTAAATCTGTCCTGAATTGGTAAATTGCTCCCAGGTGAATCTTGACTTTCTCTAAGTAAGGTGCATCTTATGAACCACCAACTGGCAAGTATATATATATATATATCCGGAGCACAACACAATGTTACAATGTCTGACAATGGAAGGACAAGGAATTGGACGGGGTCAGCAGCCAGAGAGAAGAAGAGGAAGAGGAGTGAGACTGCGTGGTGGAGGAGTTGGGAGGCAAAACAGAGGAAGAGGCAGAAGAGGCCGAGAACATATGTGTGTTCATGATGAGATAAGACACTCTAAAAGATTCTTTCCATGCTGGATCGCAAGAGAAGATATTTGTTGTGATGTGGATGAGAATCTGTGAACCCTAACCCCAACCCTAACCCCAACCCTAACCCTGTGAACCCTAACCCCAACAGACAGGAACCTCAGGAGGTGGAGGAAGACTGCACTGTAGTTCCTACAGCACTGCATGTACAGTTTCCCATAAGGAGGAAGACTGCACTGTCATTCCTACAGCACTGCATGTACAGTTTCCCCTAAGGAGGAAGACTGCACTGTCATTCCTACAGCACTGCACCTACAGTTTTCCCTAAGGAGATTGTCCTATGTTCACATTTCTTTTCCTTTCTGTATCACAATGACATGGTCTGTCAACAAACTACAGTACAAACAGTAAAAGCGTAAATGTGAATCTTGTCCAGTCTCTTGCAATCAAACTCTTACATACACTAAGGTGTAACCTACAATTTACAATAATTGTCATCAAAATGTTGCCATAGTTTACATCAGAACATCCCTCCAGAGTACACTGTTATATTGACAACATGACTAAGCAATTTGACTGTCTTGTCCGTACACGAGCCTACCTTCCTGACACAAGGACATTCTGATGGCACTGATATGTTCATTGACACAGATATTTACTTTTGAGAGATGAACTAAGGATTTTGAGCAAGAGACTGGCTTTTGGAGGTAATCCAGGGTGTTTTGCTATTCATACGAATTGTTTTGAGAAATGCACTTACTGTTTTGCAAATGTCGAGAATTATTTGAGAAATGTACCAAAGCGACTGAGAAAAACTGTAATGGTTAAGGTTAGAGATAACACTATTTAGTGAATGGTCGGTCCTCACTAGGATATTAAAACCAACTTGTGTATAAAGGTGTGTGTGTACCTGTGTGTGGGGTTGGTGTATTTCAGCAGTTCAGCCAGCTGTAGCGGGTACTTGCAGATCTTCTGGACGGGAGTGAGCAGAAAACCATCCAGCGAGATGTCGATCATCTTCTGCAGCAGGCGGCAGGCCTCGAAGAAGAACACATACTTGTTGACCTTCATGAGCTGGGAGAGATGCACACAGGCACTCGGGTGGTTGTTGCAGTACTCAGAGTAGATCTGGAAGTCTGTTTGCTGTGAGAGACAGAGAGAAGGTTTTGGATTTAAACTGCGATCTCTGGATCTGAAGTCAACTGCTCTACCACTGAGCTATGCCCATCCACTGTGTGTGTGAGGTGTGTGATGCGTGGGAGTGTGTGTGAGGTGTGAGGTGTGAGGCGTGTGATGCGTGGGAGTGTGTGTGAGGTGTGAGGTGTGTGGGAGTGTGTGTGAGGTGTGTGATGCGTGGGAGTGTGTGTGAGGTGTGTGATGCGTGGGAGTGTGTGTGAGGTGTGTGATGCGTGGGAGTGTGTGTGAGGTGTGTGATGCGTGGGAGTGTGTGTGAGGTGTGTGATGCGTGGGAGTGTGTGTGAGGTGTGTGATGCGTGGGAGTGTGTGTGAGGTGTGTGATGCGTGGGAGTGTGTGTGAGGTGTGTGATGCGTGGGAGTGTGTGTGAGGTGTGAGGTGTGTGATGCGTGGGAGTGTGTGTGAGGTGTGTGATGCGTGAGGTGAGGTGCTCACGTGATCCAGGAACACGCTGCCTATCTCGCTGAGGTGTGGCTGCTCGGTCTGGAACCTTCTCTCCAGGTCCTTCAGGAAGCTCCTCTGGAAGCGGTAGATCTCCTCGATGTTCCCAAAGATGGTGACCAGCTGCTCCTCGCTGAACATGTCCGTCCTCTTACGACACTGCCGGATATACCCCTGCACACGCAGTGTCATCACAGCAATGTCAGCAACACGTCATGTGTGTTTACAGAGTGGAACATCATGTGTTCAGAGTGGAACCTGGTGTGTTCAGAGTGGAACATGGTGTGTTCAGAGTGGAACATGGTGTGTTCAGAGTGGAACATGGTGTGTTCAGAGTGGAACATGGTGTGTTCAGAGTGGAACCTGGTGTGTTCAGAGTGGAACCTGGTGTGTTCAGAGTGGAACATGGTGTGTTCAGAGTGGAACATGGTGTGTTCAGAGTGGAACTTGGTGTGTTCAGAGTGGAACATGGTGTGTTCAGAGTGGAACTTGGTGTGTTCAGGGTGGAACATGGTGTGTTCAGAGTGGAACATGGTGTGTTCAGAGTGGAACCTGGTGTGTTTACAGGGTCTGTAAGTGATGTAGTCCATCACTTGAAGTCAGAATAAACCCTCAGTGTGCTGAGTTTAGGGTTCTGCGTCTGTGTCTCTGCGTTCTTGGGCTCTGTGCCACTTTGTTCTTGGGGACATTATTCATGTCAAATAAAGTGTGCTACAGAGCTAGATACCATTCAGTTCATGTTATCTGGGGAGTTGTTAAACTATCGTAGTAGTGAGTATGTATGTTTGACCTTTGAACCCGGACTCGGTTCCTCTCACCTCACAGATGTCTTTGAGGTGCTTGATGTAGTCTCTCTCTGTGCTCATGATCTCGTTGATGACGTTGGTCCTCATCTGGTCCCTGCAGGGAAGCACCGCACCCAGCCCGCCCCACGCCCGCTCCTCCTGCCCCGAAGCCTCCTCCTCCAGCTGGGACAGGAAGTCCTCCATGGGCTCATCCTGGTTCACACGCAGCTGGGGGGCAGAGCGTCATGTCACCACGAGACCCAGGGCTCCCTGACATCACTCAGCTGGGCCACCCCACCACAAGCCCCCTGACATTAATCAAAACTGTTAGCATGAATTACAATGACTATTTACCATTTAGATCATTAGATGGTGAAAATCACCAAAAAGATCATTACAGATACTAGACAGTAGAGACTTTTGAAACACTAGAAATGTTAGAAATACTAGGACCATGAGAGACACTAGAAACTAGATACATTGTGGATACTACACATGAAGGTGACAGGAACTCACTCGTACGAAGCTGGCAGGGAACCAGCCTTCGCTGTCCAGGATTCGCCCCCACCACCACTCCTTGTTGCTGGCGTCTACAACTTCGATCACGTCCCCAGCCTTGAAGCCCAGCTCCTGGTCGTCCATGGTGACGTGGTCCCAGAGCGCCTCGGCAAACACCACGCCACCATCACTGATCAGCTGGGGGTGACATCACCACAAACCTCAGGGTGACATCATCACCACACACCTCAGGGTGACATCATCACCACACACCTCAGCATGACATCATCACCACAAACCTCAGGGTGACATCATCACCACACACCTCAGCATGACATCATCACCACACACCTCAGGGTGACATCATCACCACAAACCTCAGGGTGACATCATCACCACAAACCTCAGGGTGACATCATCACCACACCTCAGGATGACATCATCACCACACACCTCAGGGTGACATCATCACCACACACCTCAGGGTGACATCATCACCACACCTCAGGGTGACATCATCACCACACACCTCAGGGTGACATCATCACTAAGGAAACAATGTTCCTTAGGCGTTTCCACATGGTGGCTCAGCCAATGGGAGAGCCCCCTGCAGATGCTTTTCAGAAAAGCGATGGGAGTGATGGAAGTGATCATCCTACATCCACCAGAGCACCGTTACCCAGGCAACAGCTAGGGCTAGGGTTGGGTACCTATTTAGTTTAGTTTATTTCATTTATTTTTACAGGGACAGTGCACATGAAGCGTTTCAGTAAAAGTGCCGGTTTTAGCCAGCCGGCTAAAGCCAGTAGCATACAGAGAGCAACAAGCAAGACGTAGCATACAGAGAGCAACAAGCAAGACGTAGCATACAGCAACAAGCAAGACGTAGCATACAGAGAGCAACAAGCAAGACGTAGCATACAGCAACAAGCAAGACGTAGCATACAGAGAGCAACAAGCAAGACGTAGCATACAGCAACAAGCAAGACGTAGCATACAGAGAGCAACAAGCAAGACGTAGCATACAGAGAGCAACAAGCAAGATGTAGCATACAGAGAGCAACAAGCAAGACGTAGCATACAGAGAGCAACAAGCAAGACGTAGCATACAGAGAGCAACAAGCAAGACGTAGCATACAGCAACAAGCAAGACGTAGCATACAGAGAGCAACAAAAAGCAACAAGACAAAATCCATAAAAGCAACAAAGTGTTTCCACAGCTCACAAGCTACAGACAACATGGAAAGCGGCAATACACAGCTAGGGATTACGTTCACAAATCTGGTTAACCTTTAGCCATGTCTTCATGTTTTTGGTGAAAGTGTGATAGGTGGTGCAGTTATGTGTGTCTGATGGCAGTGTATTCCAGACATGGGAAGCTCTCAAAGAGAAAGCGGATTTACTAAAAGTGCTTTTCCTTAAGAGAACTATACAGTCGCCTCTCATGGCAGACCTTGTGGTTCTGCTGCCATATGTTTGGGTTTTTTGTTTAACAAAAGTACTGAGTAGAGGGGGATGAGGCCATGAAGGATCTTGAATACAAGACATGCGTCGGTGTATTGCACAAGATGTTCCCAACTCAGGAGCTCATGCTTTCTGAGGATGTAACAGTGATGATGGCTGTTGGGCTTTCTGTCAAGCACTTTGAGAGCCTGTTTGTACCAGACCGAATCAGAACACAGATTTTGGGTTCTCATTTCGGTTCCACTTAAATGCCTGAGCTGTCGATTGAAATATTTGTAATAATATAAGTACATGCGCACATGATCACTAGTTAAATTATACTGCATTCATGTGGTGTCAGAATAATACAAAAAATAATTTCCCGACTGACAAACTTCACGTGAATGCAAGTCGGAACAACAACGTGGAAAGTTGTAGAACATGGCAGACAACAGTGATTGGCTGATGGTAAGAAACTTTTGATTAATGGGGCAAAATCGCATATTGCATATACATTTTGTTCTTTAATGTCATTCACGTTGTTTTGTGGCTTTTTAATTTAATTTAAAAAAATTAAGTGTCTCACACACCTCCACAGAACACACACTCACACACCTCCACAGAACACACTCACACACCTCCACAGAACACACACTCACACACCTCCACAGAACACACACTTCCACACCTCCACAGAACACACACTCACACACCTCCACAGAACACACTCACACACCTCCACAGAACACACACTCACACACCTCCACAGAACACACACTCACACACCTCCACAGAACACACACTCACACACCTCCACAGAACACACTCACACACCTCCACAGAACACACTCACACACCTCCACAGAACACACACTCACACACCTCCACAGAACACACACTCACACACCTCCACAGAACACACTCACACACCTCCACAGAACACACTCACACACCTCCACAGAACACACTCACACACCTCCACAGAACACACTCACACACCTCCACAGAACACACACTTCCACACCTCCACAGAACACACACTCACACACCTCCACAGAACACACACTTCCACACCTCCACAGAACACACACTCACACACCTCCACAGAACACACTCACACACCTCCACAGAACACACTCACACACCTCCACAGAACACACACTCACACACCTCCACAGAACACACTCACACACCTCCACAGAACACACACTCACACACCTCCACAGAACACACACTCACACACCTCCACAGAACACACTCACACACCTCCACAGAACACACTCACACACCTCCACAGAACACACTCACACACCTCCACAGAACACACACTTCCACACCTCCACAGAACACACACTCACACACCTCCACAGAACACACTCACACACCTCCACACAACACACACTCACACACCTCCACAGAACACACACTCACACACCTCCACAGAACACACTCACACACCTCCACAGAACACACACTCACACACCTCCACAGAACACACACTCACACACCTCCACAGAACACACTCACACACCTCCACAGAACACACTCACACACCTCCACAGAACACACACTTCCACACCTCCACAGAACACACTCACACACCTCCACAGAACACACACTCACACACCTCCACAGAACACACACTCACACACCTCCACAGAACACACACTTCCACACCTCCACAGAACACACACTCACACACCTCCACAGAACACACTCACACACCTCCACAGAACACACACTCACACACTTCCACAGAACACACACTCACACACCTCCACAGAACACACACAAACACACATTCACAAACCTAGACAGCACACACAGTCCATCCATTTAGCACCACCAATGATAGACTCTTCCCAACAGTTCTTCCAAAAAATCTGACTAATACATGTCCGCACATCTCTTGCACAGCCAACAACAAAATACTTCTAACGCCTGCCCTCTATATTCAGTGTGGTAGTATGCAGTATTGTGTACTACACTTCTGTCTAGTAGGATGCAGTACAGTGTAGCTGTGTATTAGTTTTAGGGTTGGAGTGTTTGTGTAGTATTGTTAGTGTAGTATTGTTAGTGTAGTATTGTTAGTGTAGTATTGTTAGTGTA
Organism: Thaleichthys pacificus; assembly: GCA_023658055.1. Lineage (NCBI taxonomy): Eukaryota > Metazoa > Chordata > Actinopteri > Osmeriformes > Osmeridae > Thaleichthys > Thaleichthys pacificus. The sequence continues at coordinate 16,907,605 of CM042872.1, forward strand.
GTATTGTTAGTGTAGTATTGTTAGTGTAGTATTGTTAGTGTAGTATTGTTAGTGTAGTATTGTTAGTGTAGTATTGTTAGTGTAGTATTGTTAGTGTAGTATTGTTAGTGTAGTATTGTTAGTGTAGTATTGTTAGTGTAGTATTGTTAGCGTAGTATTGTTAGCGTAGTATTGTTAGTGTAGTATTGTTAGTGTAGTATTGTTAGTGTAGTATTGTTAGTGTAGTATTGTTAGTGTAGTATTGTTAGTGTAGTATTGTTAGCGTAGTATTGTTAGCGTAGTATTGTTAGTGTAGTATTGTTAGTGTAGTATTGTTAGTGTAGTTGGCCAATGGTCTTTTACCTGTGTTTTTGTCCTTCCTCCCAGGAGTCCCATTAACACAATGCTCTGTTATCTTTCTTTCCTCTCTTCCTCAGCGATGCACCGCACGTATGTGTGTGTGTGTGTTTACTGAGAGGCCAGCAGAAGTGTCTACTTATCCATCTACGTGCAGCGGTTTTGCACGTATATCAATATGTGAGCAGTGTCTGTGTGTAAATAGATGCTACTGTGTGTGTGTGTATGAATGTGTGTGTGTTTGAGTGTGTCTGTCTGTGTATGAATGTGTGTGTGTCTACTGGAAGGCGAGCAGGAACATCAGCACCACGTTGATGATGACGAGGAGCACCATGATGATAAAGACCACCACCTTCTGGGTGTCGGGGTGCAGGTTGCAGCGTAGCAAGGTGTTAAGCATGCCGAGGCGCTGGCGACCTCTCTGGGACCCTCCTCCCCGGGCCATGTCCCCTCCGCCCGCCCCTCCGCCTGCCCCGCCCTCCTGCCCCCTCCTCCGACGCTCCCTCACCGCCCCCCCGCTGCCGCACCACACAGCGATGGGTCCTGCTCCTGCTGACGCCGCCGTCGCCCCCCTCCTTTCCACCTCCTGTTCTGCTCTCCTCTCTCCTCCTCTTCTTTCTTCTCCGACAACACTGCCTCTCTGCTCCCCTGCCACGGTGCTGCCTTCCTGGCCTCGAAGGCTTTGTGTGTGTGTATTTGTGTATGTGTTTGAGTGTGTGTGTGTATTTGTGTATGTGTTTGAGTGTGTGTATGTTTGTGTTTCAGTGTGTGTACGTATATATGTGTTTGAGTGTGTATATGTGTGTGTGTGTGTGCGTGCTGAGCACTCTCTTTCTGTGGCTCTCCTCCCTCTCCCTCTCTCTCTCTCTCTTGCGTCCTCCCTCGGTCTCACTGGCTACTTCTTCATCTTGTCAGGAAGCGATGCTGTATCTCTCTCTTCTGGCTCCTCATTCTCCTCCTTTACCTCCTCTGTAGTCTTCTGCCGTTCCTCGTCTGGGTTACGTGATCACGGCTCGTCCTGCTGCTCTAACATGGCAGCTCTCTCTCTGCCCCTCTCTCCTTTTTAGTGAGCACTAAAGCTAAAATGGTGCTCTGTCTGCCTGGAGCTCTATGAGAACGGACATCCATCTAGCTCCCTGGATCGCTTTTTTCTCTCTCTCTCTCTCTCTCTCTCTCTCTCTCTCTCTCTCTCTCTCTCTCTCTCTCTCTCTCTCTCTCTCTCTCTCTCTCTCTCTCTCTCTCTCCCCCTCTCCTCCTCTCTTTCTCTCTCTGTCTCTATCTGTGTATCTCTCTCTCCTTCCCACCACGAGCAGCCAATCAGATGTCTGAGTGGGCCCGTATCCTGGATACGGAGAGGTGGAGGCAGGCCTTAGCAACCCTGGGGAGGGGGCGGGGGATGGGGAGGAGGAGGGAGGATCCAGAATAATAAAAAGTGTGTGTGGGACAGAGAAGGAGGGGGGTGTGAGTGTGTGTGAGAGTTTGTGTGAAGGGCAGGGAAGGGGTGTGTGTGTGAGGGGCAGGGAAGAGGGGGTGTGTGGCTGTCAGGGGCAGGGAAAAGGGTGTGAGTGTGTAAGGGGCAGGGAAGAGGGGGTGTGTGAGTGTGTGTGTGTGTTGGGGGGGGCAGGGAAGGGGGGGATCTGAGCGTGTGTGTGAGTGTGTGTCGGGGGCAGGGAAGAGTGTGTGTGTGTGTGTGGGTGGAGGTGTGTGTGAATACTCAGGTGTAAACACTGCAGCAGGGTTGTTAACTCTCCCAACAGAACCCTCTTCTGCTGCTGCCCTTTGAGCATCTGAACGTTTGTTTGGATAGAAATGTCTGTATATTTATAAACTGTATATGTACTCAACATGATTCCTGCCACACAACTCATGATGTACACAGTGATCCTCATCTCTGAAGCAATAGTATGCAGAGCGTTAGAGAGAGTGTAAATTATGTTTCTATGCTCTCATGCATCACCTAGTCCCAGGGATGGTATCCATGGCAACAGTCCCCATGACCCAGCAGCTGATGCTCCCCTGTTGACAGTGGCTCATCGCCATGGTAACAGTGTGGCTAAGCATCACCATGGTAGCACTGTGGCTAAGCAACACCCTGGTAGCACTATCCTTATCTTTACATCCTCCCCTCATCTCTTTCCCTTCAAGCATTGTCTGGTAGCTCTGAATATGAGTGTGTTACATCTACTAGTTATAAGATGTAAGGTTAAGAGAGCTTTGCTGCAGGTCAGTGGACAAGGCTGTTCTGCTGCGATGCCCTCGTGGTTTGTTGGGATCTGATTCGTTTACCCTGCATGACAACCAGAAAGTGGGAGGGATGACCAACTAACCAATAGTAGCTAAGCCAGAGAGTTACATCGCCGAAGAGGTGGTGCATTCTGGGTGTACCCAGAATGCACCAGGAAGCTCATTCATACCCAGAATGCACCAGGAAGCTCATTCATAAACAGCAGCAAACTGTAGCAAGTTATCTGTAATTACAGCAGCAAAACCGACAAAATAACCTGTTGTTGCCATGTGGTACTCGTGTAGTACACATGTAGTAATCATAAAGTACACATGTGGTAACCATGTACTACCAACATACATGCACGTGTCACTGAGTATGTAGGTGAACGAATGTAACACCTCTGTCACAAACTCACTATCTCAATCTCTCTCATGTCTTTGTCGTGTAACACACTGGTGTGAATTACAATCAAGCACAGTTACCGCACATAAAATCTAGACACATACGCAAACACACAAAGAAAACAGAACAGTGACAGAAAAAGAGAGAGGGAGAGAGGAAGAGAGAATGAGAGGGGGTGAGAGATGGAGGGAGTGAAATAGAGAGGGAGATAGAAAGAGAGGGAAGGAGAGAGAGAGGGAGAAGGAGGGAGAGAGACAGAGAGGGGGAGGTGGAGTGAGAGAGAATGAGAGGGGGTGATAGAGAGGGAGAGGTGGAGGTTGAGGTAGAGAGAGGGAGAGTTGGCGGAAGAGAGAGAGAGAGAGAGAGAGGGAGAGGTGGATGGAGAGAGGGAGAGGTGGAGGTAGAGGTGGAAGTAAAGGTGGAGGTAGAGGGAGAGGTGGAGGGAGAGAGAGGGAGCGGTAGAGAGAGGTGGATTGAGAGAGAGGGAGAGGTGAAGGGAGAGGTGGAGGTAGAGAGAGAGGGAGAGGTGGGGGGAGAGAGAGGGAGAGGTGGAGGCAGAGGTGGAGGGAGAGGTAGAGAGAGGTGGATTGAGAGAGAGGGAGAGGTGGAGGGAGAGGTGGAGGTAGAGAGAGAGGGAGAGGTGGGGGGAGGGAGAGAGGTGGAGGGAGAGAGAGGGAGAGGTGGGGGGAGAGGTGGAGGGAGAGGTAGAGAGAGCTGGAGCGAGAGAGAGGGAGGTGGAGGTAGAGAGAGAGGGAGAGGTGGGGGGAGGGGTGGAGGGAGAGAGAGGGAGAGGTGGGGGGAGAGGTAGAGAGAGCTGGAGTGAGAGAGAGGGAGAGGTGGAGGTAGAGAGAGAGAGGTAGAGAGAGGTGGATTGAGAGAGAGGGAGAGGTGAAGGGAGAGGTGGAGGGAGAGGTGGAGGTAGAGAGAGGTGGAGGTAGAGAGAGAGGTGGAGGGAGAGCTGGAGGTAGAGAGAGAGGGAGAGGTGGAGGGAGAGACGAAGGACTGTCCTACCTCGTTGATGGCTAGTTGTTCTCCTCCTCCTCCAGGGTGGCCGAAGCGATGTCCGGAGCTGTGGAAGTCTTCGTACAGATCCTCCTCACTGGCCCCCTCCCCCAGCCCCCCGCACCTCTCTGGCCCCCCATCTGGAACCACCACCGCTGGGGGGGGAGAAGACAGAGAGAGAGAAGTAGAGGGAGAGAGACAGGGAGAGAGAGATATGGAGGAAGATAGAGAACGACGGAGGGGGTGGGGGAAAGAGAAGAATATAAAGTTTCATTTCACATCTTGGTTAGGCGCTGGCTCAGACATTTTGATTGCAGATCAAAAGAGAAAACACACACAAACACACCATCTAATCACTATACTTTGGTACCAGACACAGCTGAAACCTCAGAGGAATGGAACACTGCTGTAGTAAACACAATATAAAACACATATTAAGATGATTAAACCAGGTCTTGACTCTTCCTTCACTAAACACGGCCAGAATGTGACTGGGCTCCCATTATGCAATACACAAATACCTCTCTCTGCATGGAAACGACTAATTTGTGGCGGTGCGCCACAGAATCAACACCGGCCACCACATATTGCCTTTCGTTTTTCTTTTTTTGGGGGCTACACTGTAAAAAAAAACTAGTAAAAAAACAGGAACAATCTGGCAGCTAGGACGCCAGATTAATCCCAGAAATACAGAAAAAAAACACGTATAATTTACAGAAAAAGTGCAGTAATTTTTTTTTTTTTTTACAGTGCTGCTAAACAAACAGGGCGACACCACTGATGTAGCCAGCTAGGGCCCCGTCCACACTAGCCCGGGTAAATACAAATACGCGGGCTAGTGTGGACGGGGCCTAGGTTTGACAGAGAGACGGAGGGAGAGCAAGGAAAGGACAGCTGAACGAATACGCTGCGTGTTTAAAATACACTGTAAAAATAAATATATAAATTATATAAATTACCGCACTTTTTCTGTAATTTATACGTGTTTTTTTTCTGAATTACAGGAAATACAGATAGAACGACAATGGCAAACTGTAAATTTAAATTTTTACATAAAAATTACAGCCAAATGTTGTTACTTAAAAATACACAAAAATGACAGTTTTTTTTTTTTACAAATATTAATAAGATTTTCACCAAAATGTTCTGTTAAAACACAATTTCATGATTTTCACCAAAATTTCAAAACTAGCTATTTTCACTTTTCACTTTCACTTTTTTATGTTATTTTGCAGATATTTACTTTCATCCCACGGACAAATAACTTCTTAATAACATAATTTTGGGTTTAGACATAGGAACCTTGAATTGTGAACTGAGCTCGGGTAGTTGACGTCATGCAATCTCAGCATGCACCAGTCAATATCAAAGACTACAAAAGCCTGCAAAAGCCTTTTTGGGGCTATCTCGTTGTTTATGATCATTGACCAATGCACTTTTAGTAAAGCTCTCTCTTGGAAGTCGCTTTGGATAAAAGTGTCTGCTAAATGAATAAATGTAAAGACTCCAGAGTAGGACGAAGGAAAGTTGATTAGATAGTTGTGTAGCGGCAACGCTCCTTTTACCCAGAATGCCCCGCGGCAAGCTGAAAAGCTACAGAGTTAAAGGTTTAAGCTTAGTTAGATAAGCATTGTTTGGAGTCTTGTTGTGTTCGTTCTGTTTTGATATGTGTAATGTGATGGTCTGTAGTTTGGATGAATTAAGTGTTCACCCTGAGTGTGAGTGTTGTCCAGTTAGATGGCCATCTAACCTGTCGTATAAGACAAAGGTGCGGCGAGCAATATTCCTCTCCAATTCATACAGCTAGCTGATGCTACAGTTGTAAATATCTGGATACTGATTACAGCATCTCGTAAAAAAAAACCTGTGTCATAACATGGGTTTATAATGTGAACATACACAACGTACATATGTTTGTACAATTACAAATCGTTTTTTCCCCCGCAAATCTGGTTTATTCAGGATAATAGTACACATTTAAAATTAGAACTGCTGTTTTTTTACAGAGAAGTTCAATTAATAAAAGTCATATTTACCAGCAAAGAACAGCCTGTAATGTAATATTACAGATATATCTTGTAAATTTGGTACAGGAAAATTACAATTATTTTATGGTTAATTTATGTTAATAGTATTTATTTATTTTTACTGTAATTTAATGTGTTTAATCTGGCATCCTAGCTGCCAGATTGTTCCTAGTTTGTTTTTTACAGTGTATGTCCGTTTTTTGTTAGCTAGCTAGCTAGCTAGCTTCAGGGAGGTACTGTCTGTAGCAGGTTACTGTAGCTGGCTAACTAACTGTTAGAAGTGCAAAGCCACATGCATAATGTCTCATATGTATGGCCATGAATATCATGCCATTATTCTAAACCATAAACAAGTTTTGAAAGGCCGTCAAATAATTATAATCCCCAAATGTTTTTTTCGATAGGTCGTAAAAAGTTTTGAATGCTCAAAAAAAGAAATCAAATCGGATCAGGTCGAAAAAGTGTATACGATCAAAATTCAGTTTCAAAAGTCTGAATATTTTTGTTCCACTTTTTTACAATGTTTTGCTTACACATTTTCAGAGTTTCAAATTTGGCACTGTTCTCTTTTGGTTGTTGCCAGGTTTGAAACTTCGTAAATTGTGATCTGAAAACTGGTGCTTGTATGTTCGTAAAAAGGTTTTGCAAAGTTGAATTTAGACTTTCGAAAGGGCGAATTACATAACATTTCCACTCGTATACTTTCAGAGCTGAATATGAAACAGCCACATTTCAAAATATGCCCAGATATGCGCACACAGTTACGAGTTTGCGAATACTGGCAGTGTTCTCTCGCAGCTCTCAGATCTGAAAATCTGTAAAACACAGTTTGTAACTCAGAAAAAAACTAAACCCTCTCTCGTTTTATTGTTTGGCTAGAACCCACTATACTCATCCATGACATTTCATTTATATTGCATGCCAGATAAATAGGACACCAAACTAAAATTATATTTCTAACCTGTATATCTCTTTTACGTCTGCTGTCCAATAGTCAAAATAATAATATCAATTTTAAGAGAGGATGTTATCTGCAGTGTTGCCACAGTTACTTTGAAAAAGTAATCTGATTACTCCTTTAAAAAGTAATTTAGTTACTTTACAGATTACTTGATTTTAAAAGTAACGCGTTAGATTACTCGTTACTGAAAAAAGTGGTCAGACCGGCATCACTGTGTATTTCCAACTCAAAAATGCGCATCTCTCTCCTCCTCCATTGTTGTCTGTGTCGCTGCGTGGTACTTCAATTTTCTCCAAACATCTCCACTGTAACTTAGCCGATGAGAGGCAAGACACAAGTCTAATGTTGATTTATAGACAAGAGTTTCTTTTGAAATGTTGACCTAAGAACGCACTTGGAAAAACTACTCAAGTCGTAGGCCTACTTGGGGGAAAAACAAACCATAAAAAATTCCCGCGAGTACAGTAAATTTGAGATAATTTGAGAACCATTACTTTTAGAAAAAACATGGATTTAGTTGCAGTTCGTTGCATTTGTTCATGTAATAGTTTATTAATGTTATTTGTCTTTCTTATTTGTCACATATAATCAAATCGAGATGGCACCGGAGCAAAGGGGCTTGAGGAAAGTGGCGACTCAGAGTCACTGGGAGAGAGTGGTAGATCTATGTATATACACGTGACGTGACCCTCATGCTGAAAACGTGACTTAATTGTCGCATAGGCTACATGACTTCACGAAGAAATCAAATATATATTTGACTATTAATGACAAAATAGTAACGCACAGTGACTTGGACAAGTAACTTTAATCTGATTACTGGTTTGGAAATAGTAACGCGTTAGATTACTCGTTACTGAAAAAAGTGATCAGATTAGAGTTAGTAACACGTTACCGGCATCACTGGTTATCTGCTGTTATCTCTGCAGCCTGCAGGTGATTGTGTCCGACTCTAGGGGGCGACGTAGCACACACTCACAGCAGCCCCGTTCTGGACTGTCCTTCATTTACTAAGAGCTCCTCTTGTCTGGGGGTTTAACAAGCTTAGAGGAGGAGGAGGAACAGGAGGAGGAGAAGCAGGAGGAGGAGAAGAAGGAGGAGAAGCAGGAGGAGGAGAAGGAGAGGGGAGGAGATGAGGAGGAATAGAAGCTAAAGTAGGTTATGGAGGTCATGAGCAGGAAAGCTATGTGAATCCAGGCATTGCGAGCAGTCTGCAAAGATAACAGTTTGATGTTGAGAGTGTGTGATATACAGAGAGAGATGTAGAGAGAGAGACAGTGATATATACAGAGAGGGATGTAGAGAGAGAGACAGTGATATACAGAGAGGGATGTAGAGCGAGAGACAGTGATATACAGAGAGAGATGTAGAGAGAGAGACAGTGATATATACAGAGAGAGATGTAGAGAGAGACAGTGATATATATACAGAGGGATGTAGAGAGAGAGACAGTGATATACAGAGAGAGATGTAGAGAGAGAGACAGTGATATATACAGAGAGAGATGTAGAGAGAGCGAGAGATAGAGATATGTAGAGAGAGAGGGAGAAGGCAGGAAGCCTCAGGGTAGTAGTGCACTGGGGCACGAGGAATCAAGATACTTTAATGAAAGATACAGATCCTCTCTCCCTGCTTACGAGCTGCTGCCGTGACTGAAGCATCAGTGAGTGGTGGAAGGAGGGAGAGAGAGAGATGGACAGAGAGAGAAAGATGGACAGAGAGTAAAATATTATTATGCATAAAGCAATGCTGTGTGTGCATGTGTGGGTGTGCATGTGTGTGCATGAGTGTGTGTATTAGGCCTCTCTCTCCCTGCCTCAGTCCTGTGGCATCTCCTCTCTCTCTCCCTGCCTCAGTCCTGTGGCATCTCCTCTCTCTCTCCCTGCTTCAGTCCTGTGGCATCTCCTCTCTCTCCCTGCCTCAGTCCTGTGGCATCTCCTCCTCTCTCTCCCTGCCTCAGTCCTGTGGCATCTCCTCTCTCTCTCCCTGCCTCAGTCCTGTGGCATCTCCTCTCTCTCCCTGCCTCAGTCCTGTGGCATCTCCTCCTCTCTCTCCCTGCCTCAGTCCTGTGGCATCTCCTCTCTCTCTCCCTGCCTCAGTCCTGTGGCATCTCCTCTCTCTCTCCCTGCCTCAGTCCTGTGGCATCTCCTCTCTCTCTCCCTGCCTCAGTCCTGTGGCATCTCCTCTCTCTCCCTGCCTCAGTCCTGTGGCATCTCCTCTCTCTCCCTGCCTCAGTCCTGTGGCATCTCCTCTCTCTCTCCCTGCTTCAGTCCTGTGGCATCTCCTCTCTCTCTCCCTGCCTCAGTCCTGTGGCATCTCCTCTCTCTCTCCCTGCCTCAGTCCTGTGGCATCTCCTCTCTCTCCCTGCCTCAGTCCTGTGGCATCTCCTCTCTCTCTCCCTGCCTCAGTCCTGTGGCATCTCCTCCTCTCTCTCCCTGCCTCAGTCCTGTGGCATCTCCTCTCTCTCTCCCTGCCTCAGTCCTGTGGCATCTCCTCCTCTCTCTCCCTGCCTCAGTGCTGTGGCATCTCCTCTCTCTCCCTGCCTCAGTCCTGTGGCATCTCCTCTCTCTCCCTGCCTCAGTCCTGTGGCATCTCCTCTCTCTCTCCCTGCCTCAGTCCTGTGGCATCTCCTCTCTCTCCCTGCCTCAGTCCTGTGGCATCTCCTCTCTCTCTCCCTGCCTCAGTCCTGTGGTATCTCCTCCACTTCGGCCAGTCCGACCTACTTGTGTTCTGGCCCGTAACTGTTACGGAGAATGGAGACACTACACATCCACACTACATGAGAGGGGAGATGGAGAGGCTGGAGAGGCTGGAGAGGCGGAGGAGGAGGAGGAGGAGGGGGGAGGAGGAGGGACGGAGGGTATAATAAGGTTTTTAGTTGGTTCCAACTGGATCGAACTACAATTGTGTTGTCATTGGGAGGGTCGATGCCCATTGAAAAAACTTCCGTTTTATGGGCAATATTGATTTGGACCCAAATGACTCGGCCTTCATTCTCCTGTGCACTGCGTCTAGACACAGAACCACCATCATGGTTGTCTAGACACAGAACCACCATCATGGTTGTCTAGACACAGAACCACCATCATGGTTGTCTAGACACAGAACCACCATCATGGTCTACAGCTCATTAGTTGCCCAACATAGCGCTGCATGGTTGTGCAGAACTACACTGACACATCAGTTTCACAGGGAGTATGTTAATCTGGATGTGTATAAGCTGCTGTAATGATTGAAATTCCATGGCATTTTGAACAGAAAAGTGCTCTAAAACAATAACAATCTGGCAAAGCCAACAGGGAAGAGCAAGAGAGAAAGAGATGAGGGGGTTTGTCTGTGTCAAAAGTGTAGTACAATACAGAAGGAAGATAAAGGATGGGGGTCTCTCTCTCTCTCATGGTAGAATGCACACCAAGCATTTGTACAAACTGCAAAAATGTCAAAACTGAAACGGTGATCCTGCTGGCTGACAGCTTGTGTTTTCCAAACACACATGCAGAGGGATTGTGATTCTCTAGTGACCTTCAACCTGGATCCTAAATCAACATCCAGGAATAGAAACATAACTTGGGGCTCAGGTATGAGTAGCAATGAAGCATTGAGCCGGCCAATGGCCACTGTGCCAAGGTATCACTTCCACTGTGTGGATAAGACAAGGTATCACTTCCAGCTCTCCCGTGTCTCACTCCTCTCTCTCCCTTTGCCTGTCTCTTCGTCTGACTCTCCCCTACCCCACTCTCTCAGTCTGACTCTTCCCTACCCCACTCTCTCAGTCTGACTCTTCCCTACCCCACTCTCTGTCTGACTCTTCCCTACCCCACTCTCTCAGTCTGACTCTTCCCTACCCCACTCTCTGTCTGACTCTTCCCTACCCCACTCTCTGTCTGACTCTTCCCTACCCCACTCTCTGTCTGACTCTTCCCTACCCCACTCTCTCAGTCTGACTCTTCCCTACCCCACTCTCTCAGTCTGACTCTTCCCTACCCCACTCTCTGTCTGACTCTTCCCTACCCCACTCTCTCAGTCTGACTCTTCCCTACCCCACTCTCTCAGTCTGACTCTTCCCTACCCCACTCTCTGTCTGACTCTTCCCTACCCCACTCTCTCAGTCTGACTCTTCCCTACCCCACTCTCTGTCTGACTCTTCCCTACCCCACTCTCTGTCTGACTCTTCCCTACCCCACTCTCTCAGTCTGACTCTTCCCTACCCCACTCTCTCAGTCCGACTCTTCCCTACCCCACTCTCTCAGTCTGACTCTTCCCTACCCCACTCTCTCAGTCTGACCCTTCCCTACCCCACTCTCTCAGTCTGACCCTTCCCTACCCCACTCTCTCAGTCTGACCCACTCTCTCAGTCCGACTCTTCCCTACCCCACTCTCTCAGTCTGACTCTTCCCTACCCCACTCTCTCAGTCTGACTCTCCCCTACCCCACTCTCTCAGTCTGACTCTCCCCTACCCCACTCTCTCAGTCATCTCCCTTTCTCTGTCTCTCTACTTCACATTGGAACATGCAGCTACTGCAGTCCTCCAGTGTGCTGGGATTGGAACATGCAGCTACTGCAGTCCTCCAGTGTGCTGGGATTGGAACATGCAGCTACTGCAGTCCTCCAGTGTGCTGGGATTGGAACATGCAGCTACTGCAGTCCTCCAGTGTGCTGGGATTGGAACATGCAGCTACTGCAGTCCTCCAGTGTGCTGGGATTGGAACATGCAGCTACTGCAGTCCTCCAGTGTGCTGGGATTGGAACATGCAGCTACTGCAGTCCTCCAGTGTGCTGGGATTCCTCCCCCTAACCCTTCCCACGACTCTCCTCTCTAACTGGGACACAAGCTCCAGGACAGGGAGACCCCTTCCTGTGTCCACCCCACAACCCTAGTCCGGGGGCTGGGAAGCAGGGCTGGGTTGGCTCCCTCACTGACCCAGAGGGAAAAGGGGGGGGGGGGGGGAGTTAAAAGTGGGAATTAATTCAAGGGGACAAGCTGCACAACCTCTAGACAGATTGAACTCCCAGTGAATTAACTGTGGAATTTGAGATGACCAGCCCATCTCCTCCGGATGACCATAACCATAACCCTAACCATCTCCTCTGGATGACCATAACCTTAATCATAATCTTATTTCCCTCCCTTCCTCTGCCTCCATCTTGAGTAGCCTCCCCCTCTCTCCACCCTCCTCTCAGCCCAGATGTGGAAATGTCATGTTTTCTGGGTAGACGCATCAGTCTCCACCACACTGATGAACTGTCTGGCCTTCACATTACTCACTGAGGTACACCTACACTAGCATACACACCAATCTCATACCATACCAATGTCATACTGTTTTATCTCTCTCTTTCTCTCTCTTTCTTTCTCTTTCTCTCTCTTTCTCTCTCTCAAACACACACACAAGCTGTTCAAATTGAATTAGTGCCCAGTCACAAGTCACATGGTGATTGCAGATATGACTAATGCCCCAGTACAGCCCACCCCAACACTAGCTTAGCCCTGCCTTGCCTCAGCCTAGCCCAGAACAGACCGTCCTGGCCTAGCCCAGAACAGACCGTCCTGGCCTAGCCCCGAACAGACCAGCTGTATCTCCTGTGGAGCAGGAAGCTGAAAGGCTCTGGAGTTTGACAGGAACAGAACCTTATCAACATAGTACACATTCCCAGTCTGCTGTTGGGGGTTGTCAAGGCGATGAGTCCCAGAGCGTGAGGGGATCATTCTACCGCCATGCTCTGGGTGTTCAGCTGCTATAAAACTATGTCCAGACTCCAGGAGAGACTCTGCTTTGAAAGGATTGAAGCTGTTGACTTTTAGATAGGTTGGTAATATTCCAGTGACTTTTTGTATACTTCCACACAGCAGACCTAGAACAATGTGACAAATAACCACATCTCAGCTACCAGGCACAGTGAACAAAGACATTATTACAGTGCAAAAATGATATTTATTAAAATAGATAGCTAATTAATGAGTAGCTTTCTCATTAATTATGGCTCATGTTAGCTCGTCTTAGCCAAGTCATCTATTAAAAAGCCTGCTATGGTAACTAATGGCAACAAAGCCCCACCCATTCCCTCAACGCATTCCCTTGAAGGGAGGGAGGGTAAGAAAGGTGAGAAGTTGGCTGGTCACAACAGCCTTTTAGAGAGAGAGAGAGAGAGAGAGAGAGAGAGAGAGAGAGAGAGAGAGAGAGAGAGAGAGAGAGAGAGAGAGAGAGAGAGAGACCATCACACCTAGAATGTCAAGGTGTTTTCACAAGTGAGAACTCCATCTTGAACAACACTCCAGAGATACTGTCAGCAGAACTAGACATAACTAGGATGGAGGGAAGGGGGAGGGGGATGCAGGAAGAAGGGATGGATGGAGGACTGAGGGAAGGAGGGAATCAGAGATGGAGAGGGAGCAATGGAGGAGAGGAAGATTGGCATTCTTGTTTCAGGAGGAAGACCGCCTCTCCCACCATTTGTCTTTCCGATGACATGGATACATTATTTTAGCTTTCCACATTTTTGTGCCTCTGCCAAACCCTGGCACAGTGAAGTGGATGCTTAGATTATTCTAAGCCTAACCCTCTTCATTAGGTTCATAGAAAATTATAGTCTGTCAACAATATGGCCGCTTCCACTGTGAGAATGCAAGAGGGGTGATGGTGACAAGAGAAAATAATACTTTTGTTGTTGTTGAAATTGTTACAGTGGCTAACTGCAAGCTAATGGAGAGCCATTTGTGTTGAGGGACTATCAACAATAAAACTAATGGATAATTAACCTCATTATTCTACCAGCAGATGGGCCACTGTTACTGGCCACAGATGTAAAGCAAACAAATACAACCACTTTTTTTTCCAGACAGATTTGGAACAAGTGTGAATGACAGAGGTGATATTTGTGTCCTTTATAAATATTATGGATTATTATGGTATGGATATTATGGTATGGATTATACATACCAATCTCCTCAAAAAGAGGTTTCACTACCTCATTTGAGGGAAATGACCCACTGTGCCAGTTTATATTTGTAACTATTGACTGTCTGAGAACCTTGCAAAGGTGGTTGTATTTGATTGCTTTACATCTGTGGCCAGTAACAGTGGCCCATCTGCTGTAGATTCATGACCTCACCGGGGCATTCCCTAAGCAGAACACCAGGGTTTAAATCAGCTTCATGGTGTTCCATGCTATTGTGACATCACCTCATCCAAGCACCTTGGGCCTTCTAGAATCCCACTTAGCTAGCGATGGTTCCCAGTGCCTCCTTCCATTTGACCCCCCTGGTGTGAGGGTGTGTGAGGATGATAAAAGAAGCGTGTGTGTGAGAGAGAGACAATGTGAGTGTTTGTGTGTGAATGTGTAGATTTGCTGTCAAACATAAACATTATTTTGCCCAAATTATATTTTGAAAATAGGAAATGACATACTGTTTAATGACAACAACTGCAGTCCATTGGCTGTTTCCTGAATCAGTGTTGACCAATAAAACCGGTAGCTTCAAATGTGCAAAATAACTATATAATAACTAGTCACGTCAATATGTTCATCAGCCACTTACAGGACAGGATAGAAACTCTATAACCGGTACCACAGACACACAGCTATCAATCTTGCTCCCCACAGACCTCCTGGCTTCCTGTTTCATCCATGACATTTCACCTGACCCCTCAGAGGCCAAATGGTGAAATAGACAAAAATATATGTGGCCGGTGAAAATCCTTCATCAAATATTCCATAAGCATGATTTTCTTGTGGCAAAACCACATGCTGTGTGTGATCTGGACACCTGGGGCATCTCACTTGCTGTGTGTGATCTGGACACCTGGGGCATCTCACATGCTGTGTGTGATCTGGACACCTGGGGCATCTCACTTGCTGTGTGTGATCTGGACACCTGGGGCATCTCACATGCTGTGTGTGATCTGGACACCTGGGGCATCTCACATGCTGTGTGTGATCTGGACACCTGGGGCATCTCACTTGCTGTGTGTGATCTGGACACCTGGGGCATCTCACTTGCTGTGTGTGATCTGGACACCTGGGGCATCTCACATGCTGTGTGTGATCTGGACACCTGGGGCATCTCACATGCTGTGTGTGATCTGGACACCTGGGGCATCTCACTTGCTGTGTGTGATCTGGACACCTGGGGCATCTCACTTGCTGTGTGTGATCTGGACACCTGGGGCATCTCACTTGCTGTGTGTGATCTGGACACCTGGGGCATCTCACTTGCTGTGTGTGATCTGGACACCTGGGGCATCTCACTTGCTGTGTGTGATCTGGACACCTGGGGCATCTCACTTGCTGTGTGTGATCTGGACACCTGGGGCATCTCACTTGCTGTGTGTGATCTGGACACCTGGGGCATCTCACTTGCTGTGTGTGATCTGGACACCTGGGGCATCTCACTTGCTGTGTGTGATCTGGACACCTGGGGCATCTCACTTGCTGTGTGTGATCTGGACACCTGGGGCATCTCACTTGCTGTGTGTGATCTGGACACCTGGGGCATCTCACTTGGCGCAGCTAGGACATTCCTGGTAACAAATGTTGGCTTCCAACATTTGTTGTGTGTGTGAGAGAGGGCATGTGAGAGAATGATGGGTGTAAGAGAGAGGGTGTGAGAGATAGAGAGGGAGAGGCAGGGTGTGAGAGATAGAGAGGGAGAGGCAGGGTGTGAGAGATAGAGAGGGAGAGGCAGGGTGTGAGAGATAGAGAGGGAGAGGCAGGGTGTGAGAGATAGAGAGGCAGGGTGTGAGAGATAGAGAGGGAGAGGCAGGGTGTGAGAGATAGAGAGGCAGGGTGGGAGAGATAGAGAGGGAGAGGCAGGGTGTGAGAGATAGAGAGGCAGGGTGGGAGAGATAGAGAGGGAGAGGCAGGGTGTGAGAGATAGAGAGGGAGATGCAGGGTGGGAGACATTGCATTTTGCACTACATTACACAATTGTATCATACCATTTGTATTTTTTGTAATATTTGTATTTTTCTTTTTTTTATATATTGTAAATTACGGCAATTTATATTTTATATTTTATTTTATTGTATATTTTATTTTAATTCTAATTCCACTTAGTATTGCTAGTTTATGTACCCTTAGTATAGTTAGAATACACATTTTAATTTACGATTCCTATATGTTTAATGTATGCACCTTCCTGCCAAAGCAAATTCCTTGTCTGTGCAAACTTTCATGGCGAATAAAACCCTTCTGATTCTGAGAGGGAGAGACAGGGTGGGAGAGATAGAGAGGGAGAGGCAGGGTGTGAGAGATAGAGAGGGAGAGGCAGGGTGTGAGAGATAGAGAGGGAGAGGCAGGGTGGGAGAGATAGAGAGGGAGAGGCAGGGTGGGAGAGATAGAGAGGGAGAGGCAGGGTGGGAGAGATAGAGAGGGAGAGGCAGTTTGGGAGAGATAGAGAGGGAGAGGCAGGGTGTGAGAGATAGAGAGGGAGAGGCAGGGTGTGAGAGATAGAGAGGCAGGGTGGGAGAGATAGAGAGGGAGAGGCAGGGTGGGAGAGGTAGAGAGGGAGAGGCAGGGTGGGAGAGATAGAGAGGGAGAGGCAGGGTGGGAGAGATAGAGAGGGAGAGACAGGGTGGGAGAGATAGAGAGGGAGAGGCAGGGTGGGAGAGATAGAGAGGGAGAGGCAGGGTGTGAGAGATAGAGAGGGAGAGGCAGGGTGGGAGAGATAGAGAGGGAGAGGCAGGGTGGGAGAGATAGAGAGGGAGAGGCAGGGTGTGGGGTGGGAGAGATAGAGAGGGAGAGGCAGGGTGTGAGAGATAGAGAGGGAGAGGCAGGGTGGGAGAAATAGAGAGGGAGAGGCAGGGTGGGAGAGATAGAGAGGGAGAGGCAGGGTGTGAGAGATAGAGAGGGAGAGGCAGGGTGGGAGAGATAGAGAGAGAGAGGCAGGGTGGGAGAGATAGAGAGGGAGAGGCAGGGTGTGAGAGATAGAGAGGGAGAGGCAGGGTGGGAGAGATAGAGAGGGAGAGGCAGGGTGTGAGAGATAGAGAGAGAGAGGCAGGGTGGGAGAGATAGAGAGAGAGAGGCAGGGTGGGAGAGATAGAGAGGGAGAGGCAGGGTGGGAGAGATAGAGAGGGAGAGGCAGGGTGTGAGAGATAGAGAGGGAGAGGCAGGGTGGGAGAGATAGAGAGGGAGAGCAGATCCTTGAGTGTATGTCTGAAACATGTTTTATTGTGACCAGGGACATTCCAAAACCCACAGTTGTCTCCAAGGGCACCGCTGTATCTCACGTGTGTGTGTGCATGCGTGTGTATGTGTGTGTGCATGTCTACGTACATAGGGTGTGTGTAAGACCAACAAACACCCTCTCACCATACTGCCACTCTCCAAAACTCCCATGTAACACTACTTTAACACACATACACATTTATGAAGTCACACACAGGCAAACCCACTGACACACACACACTTCACCATACCAATACTAGTCTACTAAACTTAGTCTACACCAGCACTGTAAGTATTTTAAGCCATCAGTCTGACAACAATCCACCCTGCTGTAGTCATAACCATGGCACCGCTGATTGGATTATGCCGCTTTGTGATGAGAAGGAAAAGGTTTGATGCAGCTGGCAGTGTTTGCCTTGTCCACTAGTTATAATAGTGGATGGGTTTCCACAAGTGACAATGGTTGATGTAGCTAACAGTGTTAGCCTTGGAAACAAGATTTACCCTTCTGGCTCACTAATTTAGTCAGTACAGTATTTAAATGTCATTGACAAGAGCATCTTGACAAGACTTGGGAAGACAATACTGTTTACATCGGTTGCTGAATGCAGTCTCACCCCTGTAGACACAAAAGCCCTCCTATAGAAACAACAAGCCCACCCTCCTATAGACACAACAAGCCCACCCCTATAGACACAACAAGCCCACCCCTATAGACACAACAAGCCCACCCCTATAGACACAACAAGCCCACCCTCCTATAGACACAACAAGCCCACCCCTATAGACACAACAAGCCCACCCTCCTATAGACACAACAAGCCCACCCCTATAGACACAACAAGCCCACCCCTATAGACACAACAAGCCCACCCTCCTATAGACACAACAAGCCCACCCCTATAGACACAACAAGCCCACCCCTATAGACACAACAACCCCACCCCTATAGACACAACAAGCCCACCCCTATAGACACAACAAGCCCACCCTCCTATAGACACAACAAGCCCACCCCTATAGACACAACAAGCCCACCCTCCTATAGAAACAACAAGCCCACCCTCCTATAGACACAACAAGCCCACCCCTATAGACACAACAAGCCCACCCTCCTATAGACACAACAAGCCCACCCCTATAGACACAACAAGCCCACCCTCCTATAGACACAACAAGCCCACCCTCCTATAGACACAACAAGCCCACCCCTATAGACACAACAAGCCCACCCTCCTATAGACACAACAAGCCCACCCCTATAGACACAACAAGCCCACCCTCCTATAGAAACAACAAGCCCACCCTCCTATAGACACAACAAGCCCACCCCTATAGACACAACAAGCCCACCCTCCTATAGACACAACAAGCCCACCCCTATAGACACAACAAGCCCACCCTCCTATAGACACAACAAGCCCACCCTCCTATAGAAACAACAAGCCCACCCTCCTATAGACACAATAAGTCCACCCCTGTACGTACAAGAAGGCCACCCCTGTACTTACAACAAGACCACCCCTATAGACACAACAAGCCCACCCCTGTACATACAAGAGATCCCACCCCTATAGCCACAACAAGCCCACCCCTGTACATACAAGAGATCCCACCCCTATAGCCACAACAAGCCCACCCCTGTACATACAAGAGATCCCACCCCTATAGACACAACAAGCCCACCCCTGTACATACAACAAATCCCACCCCTATAGACATAACAATTCCACCCCTATAAACACAACAAGCCCACCCCTGTACATACAACAAGCCCACCCCTATAGACACAACAAGCCCACCCCTTTACATACAACAAGCCTCCCCACAGCCAAAAGCAACCCCCATTCTGATCAATGACATGAGGCACCTCACATACAAATGTGTTTGCATTACATTTGTGTATGTGTGTATGAGAGTGTGTGTGTCTGTAAGAGTGTGTGTGTTAGTATGAGAGTGTGTGTGTATGTGTATAAGAGTGTGAGGCATCCGTGCCTTACCTGTGGTAGAGTGCAGACTCTCCAGGCTCCAGTATCGTGACAGGACCCCCCTGAGAGTCGCTCCTAGGCTGCCACCTCCTCCTCTGTCTCCCGCACACCCCAGCCCCATGTCCCCTCCTTCTCCCCCGTCTCTCCCACACCCCAGCCCCATGTCCCCTCCTCCTCCCCCACTGGTGTTGGGGCTGCTGTCGGAGTCGGAGCCAGGAGAGAGTCCAGAGCTGCCGCTGCTGCTGCCAGGGAGAGGCCCCTCTGAGCCCTGCTGGGTCCTCATGCTGCCCGGCTCTAGCTGCCCCCCTGGCCTAGCCCTGGCCCTAGTCCTGGCCTGGTCCTGGATTAGCCCGAACCGTAGCCCTGGCCCTAGTCCTGGCCCAAGTCCTGGCCTAGCCGTAGCCCTACCCCTGGCCCAAGTCCTGGTCCTAGTCCTGGCTCTATCCCTAGTCCTGGCCCTAGTCTTAACCCGAGCCCACAACCACCCCTGCTGCACTGGGCAGCCAAGCACTCCAAGTGGGCAGCAGAGTCCACAAGTGGTGTTTCTGGAGGTTCTGGTCCAGGGCGGGGGCAGCTAGGTTCTTCCCACCCCAGCTCAGAGTGAGCAAGGTGGGCAAAGGCAGGTGAAGAGTAGTCTGGAGCTGATCCCTATCCTCCGTGGGCTAAAGCTGTCAGACCCTGGTCTCAGCGTCTCTGCTGCTCTCTTCTGCTCTCGTCGAATGCAGAGCCTCCCTCCCTCTCTCTCACTGCCTCGTCCTCCCTCTCTCTCCTGCTTGCTCGCTGTTGCTCTCGCTCGTCTGCACACACGGCTTCAGACTGACATCACTGGGGCTCCTTTAGGGGGGCTCCCTGGCTCTGCTGTGTCATTTGGCTTGGAAATCGAGGCTGATGGCTCCTCTAATGTCACTAAGCAAGGAGATCTGATGCAGACCACTCTGCCTGTCAGGGTACCCCCTTGCCCCCCCTCCCCCGCTGCTTCTAAAGCACCAACACTCTAGTCATGTTGTGTGTGTTTGGGTGTGTGCTTGTAGGCGTGTGTGTTTCTGAAATAGAGAAAAAGTATGTGTGGTCTGTGTATGTATTGTGTATTCATGAGTGTGTGTGCGCTTGTGTGTGTGCCTGTGTGTGGTTAGAGGAGGGGCTGATGAGAGCTGACAGTCAAGGCTAAAGCTTCCTGTGCTTTATAACCTGCCAGGGACGACAGGGCTTCAGGGATGTGGTTTCCTGTCTGACAGAGAGGAATCAGCTTAAGCAGCCACACACACGTACTTACTAATTCCATTGGAGAGCGCGCAAGAGACTGGCCTAGTACAATCAAATCTGTACACATACACACAAATATATATATATCCTAAAATGCAAATAAACCCAACATGTAAATGGAGTCCTTCACCCCCAACCCAGGCCCTCACCCTCAACCCAGGCCCTCACCCCCAACCCAGGCCCTCACCCCCAACCCAGGCCCTCACCCCCAACCCAGGCCCTCAACCCCAACCCAGGCCCTCAACCCCAACCCAGGCCCTCACCCCGGTCCTGTAACTGACCATCCACTATCTGTTTTTGTAGGATGATTAACTCTTCACTCAGTCAGCAGTGAGATGAGGACAGAACTCCATGTTCTCAACACAACTAGAAGATGAAGGATGTTGTCTGTGTGACACCATGTGACAGCCTCTGACACCATGTGTGTGGAAAATAATGACCTTGACTTTCTGATGTCACAAGCAAAGTCCCTGACAGGAATTTAGGGCATGTCCTTCTTACTACAGCTCAACATCCATGCCTCAATGCTTCAATTTTAGGAGAAGATCCAGCCCATTCACCTGCACCCAGAAGAACTGTGATGCTGACCAGGCCAAAAAAAAAGAACAAAAGAAAAGCGTTCTATGACGCATTTTAAATATCCTCAATCATGCAAATTTGATTGTGGAAATCCAAAATCGTGATTGTGATTAAAATTCGATAAATTGTGCAGCCCTAATGCACACCCATATACACACACTCATACACGCACACCTATGTACACACACACACCCATGTACACACACTCATACACACACCCATATACACACACTCATACACGCACACCCATGTACACAAACCCCTGCATGCATGTCTGTTTTGTAACTGTCTGTATTGTTTTGTATCTGCGTGTGTGTGTGTCGCCACAGCCTGTAACTATGTAAAAGCTACCTGTCATTGATATGTAGTAATCACTTCCTCAGCTCCCCTCTGTCCAATCTGAGCCAGTCACCACATCCATACCCTAACTCTAACTGAGTCACCACCTCCGTGCTCTAACCCTAACCCCCCAGACACACTCACACGCTCACAAGGGGAGGAAACAAGCGCCAAGCTCTCTTTATCCAACTGCCCTGAATAAGGAACTAAAATGTGTTGCAACATTCCTAATAGAGTGTGTTTATCTTTATCCTCCCTCCCTCCAGCACTGGAAGACAGAGAGAATAACCAGACAGCTCAAGCACTGTGTCCTTCCCCAAGAAGAGGCCTGGACACTCCTGGACTCAGTAAGATTGGAAAAGCGCCGCTAATGCAGAACACCGTCGTCAGACGACCGTCATGTAATCACAACTTAGAAACTAGATTTGTTCCTGAAGCTCTTCATGGTTTAAAAATAAGTTGGGGGGGGGGGGGGGGTAGTCAGGTGATAATGTGCATTTACATGTAGACTATTTACTCAGAATACAGTGAATGTGCTGCCTTACATGTAGACTATTTACTCAGAATACAGTGAATGTGCTGCCTTACATGTAGACTATTTACTCAGAATACAGTGAATGTGCTGCCTTACATGTAGACTATTTACTCAGAATACAGTGAATGTGCTGCCTTACATGTAGACTATTTACTCAGAATACAGTGAATGTGCTGCCTTACATGTAGACTATTTACTCAGAATACAGTGAATGTGCTGCCTTACATGTAGACTATTTACTCAGAATACAGTGAATGTGCTGCCTTACATGTAAACTATTTACTCAGAATACAGTGAATGTGCTGCCTCCTTCTGGTTAGAGTACAGAACTACGTGGCTGGACTGGGCTCAGAGTTTGCAGGGACAAATAAAGTTGTTGCTCAATGGAAGCTGCTGGCATGTAAATACAGCTCTACCATGCTATATTTCCCTGTTCTATGGTAAATACAGCTCTACCATGCACTGTAACCCTGCTCTATGGTAAATAAAGCTACCATTAATACATCTATGATAACTATGCTACATGGAGGAAGGCTACTTACAGTGGTAGGAGGGGCGTCTTCTCCAGCCAAGACAGTCCAGTCCTACAGGGGTGCTCTGGGAGAAGCAGTGGGCCTTAAGGGGTGTCCCAGAGAGCCTGTACATGGTCCGCAGTGCCTCCGTGGCTGAGAGGGAGACTCGGGCATGGGCCTGGGGAGAAAGCAAAGCTGGGGATTGAATGAGGCCTTTTTTTTTACTTCACATTTGTAAACTGTTGGTTTATGTTTAAAAAACACATTTGGCAATATGTCAATCATATATTCAGTGGAGTCAGGTGGCTGAGCGGTGAGGGAGTCGGGCTGGTAATCCGAAGGTTGCCAGTTCGATTCCCGGTCATGCCAACTGACGTTGTGTCCTTGGGCAAGGCACTTCACCCTACTTGCCTCAGGGGGAATGTCCCTGTACTTACTGTAAGTCGCTCTGGATAAGAGCGTCTGCTAAATGACTAAATGTAAATGTAAATATTTGTATAAAGCTTTGCTGAAGAGATGATCTGTTGAGATGTGGCTGACAGTTAAACAGCAGGACATGAAAGACATAAAGAAGATAAAAAAGGAACAAAAAACAAAACTTAAAAGAGCAGAAGACTGTCTGGCAGATGAAAAAGATAAGGAAGACCAGGAAGGAGGAGGGGACTTCCATCTTGCTGTGGAGTTTGTTACGGTGGTCTTACTTTCTCCAGATCTTCAGGTAAGTGGGTGTTCAGCTGTCCCACGCTGCCCCTCACCGCTCGGCGTAGCGCACACTGCCGTTTCTTCTCTTCCTCAATCCACAGGTCGTCACTACCGATCCGGTGACAGCGTCTCATTGGTGTAGATCTCACCGTGGCAGTCCCATGAAGCTTCCTGTCTGCTGCACTTTTGCCTCCTGATTGGCTGGCTGGTTTACGGCCATCTTGTGTGGCCTTTTGGATGAACATTTCACTGGTTTATCAACTTTAACGACCGAGATGCTGCCTTATTATAAACAAACTGTATGTAGAAGTAATAAAACATGCAGTTGCAGCATTGTACTATTGACTATTTAGAAAGATAGGTATGTTTTATGTCTGTTTCACAGTTTAATTGTTTTGTATAAGATTCATCATGTATTGGTGCTTAAAGCACATCAAATACAGGTATGATACGATCACTGCTCTTGTTAAATCACTTCAGTTTACTTCACTGATGCATGATACACTCAACTTCCTCTGACATTTCCTATGCCCATCCATACAAAGCTATAAAATAATAAAGCTTTACCCTGTTCGAGCTAAACCCCATCACGACCCTGCTGCTACCACTAGAGGGTGTATTACCTGCTGTTACCACTAAGGGGGTATTACCTGCTGTTACCACTAGAGGGTATATTACCTGCTGTTACCACTAGAGGGTGTATTACCTGCTGTTACCACTAAGGGGGTATTACCTGCTGTTACCACTAGAGGGTGTATTACCTGCTGTTACCACTAAGGGGGTATTACCTGCTGTTACCACTAGAGGGTGTATTACCTGCTGTTACCACTAGAGGGTGTATTACCTGCTGTTACCACTAGAGGGGTAGTACCTACTGCTACCACTAGAGGGAGCCCTGCTACGCGTGCTGTGGTAGCTGAGGTTGTTACCAAAGTGAATGGAGGAACAAGAGAACGAGACAGTTAACTCTCCCTAGTGACAGCCCTCTGGAGGGAAGAAAGAGCTGACTGCTTATTTACTCCTCCTGGTCCCTTTCTTTGGGAATGAGGAGGAAGGATAAAGAGGTTCTTGTTCTGTTTCCCCACATACAGACACACAAACAAGAATGTTCACACAAGTGCGCACACATACTGCAAGAGTGGAGAGAGGATGGATGAACTGTTTTATATTCTGGGGGTGAGCTGGCCGGGGGCAGTAAAAGGGAGCTGGCAGCTCCCCAGCATCTTGATTGAGGGCTAAACAAGGCTTCTTTTATCTCTTCGATTTACAATGATGTTCATCAGAAAAACAGGCAGGCCATTCTATCTTAATGGAGAACAAAACAAGAGGGATCCCAAACTGAATGTCATGACAATGTTTCCCTTTTCTCATATACTCATAGAAAGTCATATGATCAAATGATAACTGTCTCTGGGGTGTTATTTTGATTTGAAGATGCATGTCTATTAGAGAATGCCTCAGGCAATAAAATATAATTTTGGTGATGTTTTAGAGTTACAGTTTTGAATGTAATGAAAAGAGATCCATACATTTGTGTAGGGTTAGGGTTAGGGGCCATACATTGTTATCCCATATTTCAGACTGCCATGGCATTTTGTTCTGTCTTACCTCAAACTCATTGATGGACATAGAGGTGAGCAGGCTGATCTGGGACTGACTGTTCCCACCACTGTCTGCCATCTCCAGGGGGCTGAGGGAGGCCCCCATGGGCCCCGCCACCCCCAGGGGCCCCGCCACCCCCAGGGGCCCCGCCACCCCCAGGGGCCCCGCCACCCCCAGGGGCCCCGCCACCCCCAGGGGCCCCGCCCGGGGCTTCAGGGTCTTGGGTCTCTCCGGGGGATCGGTCAGGCCCTCCACGCTGGCGGACTGGCTCATGAAGAGGAGGGACAGAGCGCGTGCTGAGTGGGCCCTGCGCTGGGCAGCCAGCCGAGGGCTGCAGGGCTTGGGACTCATGGGTCTCACAGGAGTGTCTGCCGAATCCCTCTGACGTCGCTGGTGACCTGGCCCAGCATGAGGGCAGCTGATTGGCTAGGGCTGCCATGGAGGCAGTGCTCAAGGGCGATAGGGGAGTGGCCAAGGAAGGAGGACCAGAGTCTGAGAATGAGATGGACAGACCGTTGGGTAGGCCTTTCCTCCTCTCACCCTCGGACCTGCACCCCTGAAGGCAGTCTTCCCCCTTGTCCTGTGGAACGCACCTCTTGGACAGAGGGTCAGTGTGACGCTGGCCTCTAAGACTGGAGGGTGACCCAGGAACACTCAGCCTGTCCAAGCTGGAAGCATGGTCTCTGATGTTCTGCATGATGTCCTTGCTGCTCTCTGAGTCTGGTACAGACACAGTCCGTCTGGGCATCTCTGCCTCCTTCTTTAACTTCTTCCACGACTGTTGGGCTTTCCCCGACTCACCCTCCATCCCGGTGTTTGCCTGCTCCTCCACGAAGCGCAACTCAAACAGGCTAGACAAGGACCTGTGAGCCTGGGCGATGCGCATGCGCAGGTTGAGGCCGTCGTTGCTCCTCTTATATCCCAGGGTCTCGGCTGTCTGAGCCTGGCTGAGGTGAAGGCTTTCTGGGCTGAGAGCACCCTCCCCTGTGTCTTCTCCTCCCTTGGAGGTCTGGATGAAAAGCTGTTGGACATGGCGTGTGCGTGGTGTGGATGGAAAGAAGCCATAGTCCTCCTCTTCTGTCTCGAAGCGCCAAGAGGAAAAGGCCTTCTGGACAGTCTGGTTGTGGATGTCTCCCTTGATGAAGACCTCGTCATCAGAGTTGTCCCCCTGTTGCCCCTCCTGCTTCCTGCCCTGCTCCGCTATGAGGGATTTGTAGAAGGAGGGATCAGAATGCCCATCAGGGGACTCCCAGGGTGAACTCTCTCCCTTTCTGGTTTTCAAACTTTTGCCCTTTCTGAAAGAGGGCATCTTGGCAAAGACGGAGAACTTGGAGCCTAACTGGCTGGCCTTAACCTTACTCTTTTGTTTGCACAGATTTGTGTTTCCCAAAGTCGACTCTTCTGTCTCCTCGCTGTTGATGCTGGTTGTGTCAAAGTCGCAGGACATGGAGGTCGGGCTGAAGTGCCTGTTGCTACCCATCTCTCTGTCCTGGGGTACGTTTGTAAACTGAAGGTCATCAGGTTCGGATATTTGAGGGTCTGGCCAATGCTCTGACCAGTGTTCCTTGCCACCCTCAGAATGACAATGATTCTTAGAAGATTCTGAGAAGTCTGCAACATTCCCTTCCTCCTCCTCAACAGGCCTTATTATAGCAGACTCTCTACTTTCCTCATCCTCCACTTTGTCCACTGAGTTCTCCTGGGAATGCTCGTCCTCTACAATTGGCTCGAGGCTGCTGATGGAGAGCAGGCTGAGGCTAACGTCAGGGTGTCTCACGATCCTGGCGCCATGCTGTGCACTATGAGGGCCGGGGGGAGTGTAGCAGCAGAACTCCTCAGCCAGAGTGTACTCCTCTTCAGGTGAACTGCAGCTCTCTCTGTCTACAGAAGGTTTATGTGGGTGGGAGCTGTGTTGCCATTCCTCTTTGTCTACGCCTTCTAATAGGAAACCTCTGGTCTCTAAATATGAGGCTGTGGGTTTGAGGCATTCCCTTGTGAGTGAGTCTGACTGCGAGACAAATGAGGACTTGGCGCAGTTAGAATGACGTACCTCTTCAGCCTCCCTGCAGCCTCCCTGTTGGGGGATGATGTTGGCATCCAGACCCCCATCCTCCTGGAACCTCACCACCTCTTCCACGTCCACTGAGTTGAACGGGTCTCCCTCACTGTGGTCTACCGACACGGCCGAGTCCTCGCTGCTCCAGTAGGCCTCGTGGTCCAGGGAGGCCAGGAACTCCTCCGAGTCCTGGAGGTCTTTAAGGAGGTGGGAGTCCGCTGAAGTGGATGTCCTGGATATTCTGGGGGGGTTAAGGGTAAAAGTTGCAGAGTCTGTCAGGACAGAGGGGGCAGATTTATTTCCGTCCTCAAACCTGCTGTCTTCCAAGGACCTCCCTTTGGTCACCTCTTCACCATTAGATGAACGCCTTCTGGGTTTAATGTTGTTGTTAGAGTCTGAGAAGGAGGGGGGAGAGACCTTGACGTGACAGGGGGGTGGAGGGGTGCGATTCAGCTTTGGTTGCTCTGGAACTGAGCTTGCAGGTTCTGAGCTGTGAAGGGATCCAGTCTTGGCTGGTTCAGTTGACCTTCTACTAGTTGTGCTAAACTCACACTGTGTCAAGTTTACGTGTGTGTCGAGAGAGAGTTCAAGGAAGACCCCGCTAGGGCTGCAAGGCTGCTCTGTTTCCCTGGAGCTCTGATGCCCTCTACTGTGCTCTGCTGACGTACCAGTGTTGGACCATGACTCTGAGGAATTAGCTGTGCTTTCTGCTACAATATCCTCTGCTTCATCTCTCTTTCTCTCCCAGGACATGGAATGGGATGACTTCCCCTTTTCTGCTCTGGTCTCCAATAACAGCTGAGAGGAGGTCTCCAACCTTGAGCTATCACAGTGGAAAGTTGTGTCTACGTGGGGGTTGGTAATGAGGCATTCCTTAAACTCCTCCTCAGTGTCAAACTGTATCTGATCCCAACCAGGCTGGGGCTCAGTGGGGACACCCAGGGCCCCCCCACCTGCCCTCTGCCCTGAAATACGCTCCTCTCCCTTGGGTGAGCCCAGGCCGGCGTCCCCCTGGGCCTGGAGCTCAGGGATCAGACCCTGCCCAGAGCAAACCTCCTGGGAACTTGAGTTCTGGGTTTGTTGTTGTTTATGCCCTAGTGTTTGTTGTTGATTGCAGGTAAAACCATCTCCATCTCGCGTGGTAAGTGGGACAGGTGGGGTGAACTGGGTTCCAGCTGGACGGACCCTCTTCCTGTCCGGTGCAGGGGAAGACAGGTTTAGAACGCAGACACTTAATGAAACAGGCAGTCCCACCTCTGTGGGACAGCTCCCGTTTCCTGTGTTAATGGCCTCCTCAGTCTGTTGTGAGTGTTTGGAAGTCTCTGGGATGTTTGTACTGTAGGAAATTTGATTATCAAGTTTCACTGTAAACTGAGGATTACAGTTTTTTTCTGAATTCTGTTCATCTACAGTATGAGTGGGAACAGCTTCTGTGTAATTTTGAATAAAGAACTCGTGTTTTGTGGTTGTGCTAAGTTGTTGTGTTCCGTTTGAGTTATGTAAATCTGTATGATGTTTCTCTGTGTTTTGCTGTTGAGCTTCTGAAATACTATCCTCTGAGCTGTCTATCTGTATGTTGCATGTGTCTGTGCCTTGTGAGAAGTGTACCTCTGTGCTGTGCTGGTGTGGAGTGTTAGTGTTGTGGTTGCTTGCGTTGTGCTGGTGTTGAATATCTCTGCTGTATGTAGAAGTGTCATGCATCTCTCTGCTGTTTTGCTGTCCAGAGTCGTGATTTTCTGTGCGTTGGTGTTGAACTACAGCTTTGTGTGTGTCTATGCCTTGTCTATCTGTGCAGTGCTGGTATGGAACATTTGTGCAGCATGTTTGTGTGCAGGGTAGAGAGCGTGTGTCTGTGTCTGGCCTGTTTGTCACTGTGCTGGTGTTATTTAGTGACGTGATGCAGTGCTTCTCTGTGCTGGCTGTGCCTCTCCCTGCTCTGCATACGTCTTTAGGAGTCTCCCTGGGGCTGGAGGCGGACTCCCTGCGCCGGACCCTGCTATCACACAGTGTGTGGTCACACAGTGTGTGGTAGCTGCTGCTGTCCAGGAGCCACTCAGTGTGCAGCTCCTCCATGTCCAGCATCACTGAGAAGCCATCTGGACCCAGGTCCGACAGCGTGTCGCTGTGCCACGAGCGTGAATCAAAGTAATCCTCTGACACACCGCCAGCGGTCCTGTTGCTCCAATCCTGAGGGTCTCTCTGCTGCTGACCCAGGTCTCCCTGCTCCAGACGCAGATTTACCCCGTGCTGGAGAGAGTCTTCTAGAGCATCATGAGGCTGAGGAAATAACACAAAGGGAGGCATGAGGGAAAGAGAGACAGAGAGTAGTAAAGCTTAGCTTAATGCGGCTAAGATTGTAAGATTAGCTCAGTACATCTCCTGATAAAACACACTGCTGTGAACCACGGGAATATTCAGCAGTCCCCGAAATGGTCCATTTAGAGCATTGAAACTAAGATGCTTAAGATAATTCATAAAAACAAACACAACATACAAGTAAACATACGTTATGCGCCTGGATGAACCAATGTTATGTCAGTTCAATCAATATTAATGATCTCTCCCCCTCTCTCCCGTGTATTTGTAACTGAACTGAGTATCAGTCACCCTCTCTCTGTTTGCACAGGTTTAGGGTTAGGCCTACAGGCATCTAACATCACAATTCATTTCTACATTGACACATGACAAGAACATGCAGCCAAAAACCCCAAGCACAATGCTTACTATGACAAACACATGCCTTTACACAGCCACATGCCTTTATAACAATCACACACACACACTACTTTGGTCAGCTTACCCTCCAGAGGCTGAATATTCCAACTGTGTCCAGAATCAGACTGTAGAAGCGAGCCACAACCCAGCTAAGCACAGCTCCCATGGTCCCTCATACACTCTGACACACACTCCCTCCTCTAACACTAACCCTAACTCCTACACACACTCGCTTTCACAATCTGTACGGTCTTCTTTCATCGCTCCCACCCTCCTCTAACACTAACCCTAACCCTAACCCTCCTCTAACCCTAACCCTAACCCTCCTCTAACCCTAACCCTAACCCTCCTCTAACCCTAACCCTAACCCTCCTCTAACACTAACCCTAACCCTCCTCTAACCCTAACCCTAACCCTAACCTCTAACCCTAACCCTAACCGCTCCCTCCTGCCCTCTCCTTCCTGTCCCAAATGTTTTTGTCATCTTGGTTATCTCCTATTGCAGCCTATCTCCCTCGGGGGAACTTTGAATATTGTTTGTATGTGTCGGGGGGTTCCTAGCCAAGTCCTTACAAGTATATATACACACACTTGTGTATATATATATCTGGCCTACCTGCACTGACTAGCCCACAGTCCTTAAAGGTTTCCATGAAAGTAAACAACACAGCCTCTTGCAATTCCTGCTTCTCGGATCTCTAGAGTTTTAATCTACTCCCTTGGAAGCCTGGCAGAGCAGTGCTTAAACGCCATGGAACAGAAGCACTAAGAAGCCTGTCTTTAAATAGACCTGGAGGGATGTCTGGGGTGCATGACAGGGAAGGAACCTGCCACATCTGAGGGGGCTGTGTAGCACCTCAACAACTATGTCAAGTTGTATCTTCATCTCAAGTGTATGTTTCTGTAAATCCTGCTTCAATAGCAAAACAAGATTTTTAGTAGCTTCTACATCATGGATATGTTCAATGGAGCATGTATAATGGGCATAAGCCCTTGATCCAAATCAAACTATCTTTATTGACCCTGTAAAGGAAAACAGCACATGCAGCTTTAAAGCTGTCCTGCTGAGACAACCCCAAAAACCCGGCTACAACATTCGCTGTCACAGATGGGTTGAACGAGTGCCAACAGTCTT
This sequence comes from Thaleichthys pacificus, assembly GCA_023658055.1. NCBI lineage: Eukaryota > Metazoa > Chordata > Actinopteri > Osmeriformes > Osmeridae > Thaleichthys > Thaleichthys pacificus. The sequence continues at coordinate 16,938,151 of CM042872.1, forward strand.
ACCAAGGGAATACAGGCGAGCCAAACGCAACGAACACTAAACCACTGCATGAGTACAATCACCGTGACCTTGAAAAAGTTCGCAACAATTTTCAGTTCAAATACATGTATAAATAAACTAAATCAGTCACACTGCAAAACTAACTGGACTGAGAAAATGAAGGCCTTCATACATACACATAACTGGACTATATGCACAAAACATTCTAAGAGTCAAAAGTATAAAACTGTAAATGTTTAGTTATTTCATGTTGTGTTCTAATTCCAGACCAATAAGAAACAACTCTCATCTGCAGTTCTGTAGCTGACGTGTTTGAGTGTTGATAGCTGCAGCAGCCGGGAGCCCTACAGGTCATCAGTACTGTGCTGGTGCAAGGTTAGATAATGTAGCTACTGAAGGCTTAGCATCAGTACTGTGCTGGTGCAAGGTTAGATAATGTAGCTACTGAAGGCTTAGCATCAGTACTGTGCTGGTGCAAGGTTAGATAATGTAGCTACTGAAGGCTTAGCATCAGTACTGTGCTGGTGCAAGGTTAGATAATGTAGCTACTGAAGGCTTAGCATCAGTACTGTGCTGTGCTAGGTTAGATAATGTAGCTACTGAAGGCTTAGCATCAGTACTGTGCTGTGCTAGGTTAGATAATGTAGCCACTGAAGGCTTAGCATCAGCTATCTAGGGTAATGGTTCTGGGATCCTTTAGAATAAACAGTTTGGTTTCCATGAGATAACACTGTGTGTGAAGCTACTGGGATATCTCATCAGGGAGCTTGTTTACTGAATTATTTGCTAAACATGAGCAAGATACTGGACTGGTTAGCCATTCAGTTGGTAGCGAGATACTGGGTAACTATAGCTAACTAGAGCTAACCTTCAACATTGTGCAGGTCAGGCAGTGTTTTCCCTAGGTTTACAGCTTTGGGGAAGTTTATTTTGTGTTCGGGCGCTATATATATATAAATTTAAAAATATATATTTAAAAAAAATTATTAACTTGACCTTCCAGGGGGAGCGGGGCGCCCCCCTAATATAATGGTAGGAGAAACACTGGGTCAGGGTTCTAGAATGAGTATTCCAGAACACAAAGGCAGGATTCTAGAATGAGTGTTCAGGTCAGATCAGTGGAGCTGCACATACGCCCTGGGAATCTCAGGGCTTTATTCATTTTCTCTCGGGGACAACAATGTGCCTGGGGAGGAGTTTGGGGCAACAGCAAAGGGAAGAACAAAGGCAGCATTTCATAAATAATCTTCTCAAAGACAAAGTTTAATTAAGCTCTTCAGTAGCCAACGGACCCCATGACAACCCATCTGTCACTGAGTCAGTGTGTGTTTGGTTGAGCTCCAGCCTCCAGCCACAAACTCCTGCCCCATCCGTCAGGGTTAGCAGACGCTCTTATCCAGAGCGACTTACAGTAAGTACAGGGAGATTCCCCCCAAGGCAAGTAGGGTGAAGTGCCTTGCCCAAGGACACAACGTCATTTTGCACGGCTGGGTATCGAACCGGCAACATTCTGAGTAATAGCGCGATTTCCTAACCGCTCAGCCATATAACTCCCTTGAGGGTTACACTGCTCTGTGGAGGAATGCTCGGGATCAAATACCATGGGTCAGAGGCCGATGGTCATTTAAAGTGACAGGATAAATCTCTTGATCAGTAGCAGTTCAAACAGATTTTACATCTTGGAAATACCCACTCACCCATGTCCAAGCTCACTCAGTACACCCACCAAGATAAACATGCACCCTTACTTTCCTTAACTTGAGTAAATATTGCACACGCATGCGCGCACACATACACATCAGTGGTGGCTGGTAAAAAATTGGGGAGGACAGAAAAAGAAACAAAACTATTGTAGCAATAAGCCGACTAGCAACCTATTTCTCTCTTTAACCTCTGATATAAAACCCAAATACATTTGAAAAGATTTCTACAAAGTTTCAATGCAAGAATTTCCCAACTTAAGATATGAAAAAAACCTCCATGCAAAACAACAACAGTATAATGAAGAGGGAGCATCTGTTTACAGTCAACACAATGTAAACAATGCTTGAGGATTGTGCTCTCTAGTTCAGCATGAGAGACGAGGAACTTATGACTACACATGGAGTCATTGCCTAGTACATCCAGCCAGCCCACTTACTTACTGGAACAACAAACTACAGTTAAAGTAAAAACATATGCATTAATAAATGCAAAAGGAGAGGGACAGAAGGAGAGGGACAGAGAACAAGAGAGATAAAGATAAAATAAGAGAGAGAGAGACAGAGAGAGGTGGAGAGAGATAAAGAGGGAGAGACAGAGAGAGGTAGAGAGAGATCGAGGCGGAGAGAGAAACAGAGAGAGCTGTTTTGCCATGTACTCTGATTGAATAAAGCAAAGGCCTTACCTGGAAAATAGTACGGAGGAAGTACATGACACTCAGCATTTTCAGACGACCTGCGAGGAGAGAGACACCTACGCCTATCTTCCTCTCACTATTCTCCTCACTCGTCTGACCCCATGCCTCTCATCCTCCTGTCCTCTCCCCCAGCCCTGCTACGCTGGGGCTCTGCCGAGCGCTGCTCACTCAGGCTCACAACCTGTTGCTATTTCAGAAAGACTTAGGAAGTGAGGCCGGTAGAGGGAGGGAGGAATGGAGGCAGAGAGGAGGGAGTAAAGCCTGAAGCTTATGGCAGAGTTGCATAACAGCCCAGGCAGACAGAGGAGTCTTGGAGCACCTGGGACTGGCTAACCCTGCTGCAGATGTCTGAGACAACCAAACACCTAGCACCTGGGACTGGCTAACCCTAACCCTGCTGCAGATGTCTGAGACAACCAAACACCTAGCACCTGGGACTGGCCTGCTGCAGGCGTCTGAGACAACCAAACACCTAGCACCTGGGACTGGCCTGCTGCAGATGTCTGAGACAACCAAACAAGAACTTGGATTTCATACTTGGAGACACTAACGTTCAGAGGGTTCAGTGTAACTGAGATAGCCAGTAAGCTGTATTAACTGAGGGAGTTTTTCTTCAGAGTTAGAGTTGTTCTTTAGAGTAACCATGAGAATTTGAACACAGGTGGCTTCATGAATGTTGCTTTGTTGTTTAGGACGCTTCACTTAGGTGCCTAATCATGCCAGCTTACATAATCCCAACTGTAAAAGAAAGAAGATCCTTTTACTTGTCTAGATTACAGCATATCTATTCCACAGCACACATTCAGTTCTATGATCCGACAATTACAAACATGAACCTGTCGAACTGTATTCCTTGCATTGAATGCTAACAAATGCAACAGAATACACTCAACTTTAGCAATAAGAGAACACAATCAATGTAAAATGACAAACATTGCCCTCAGCTGTTTGATATATGTCACTACAGCTGTTTGATATATGTCACTACAGCTGTTTGATATATGTCACGACAGCTGTTTGATATATGTCACTACATTTCCTGCTTTGTCCCCCCTCTCCTCCCAACACAATCAGACGACACCAACAGTAGGACTCAACATCTGACCAGTGACTGTTCATGCTCCCAATCACTGCCCATCTACCCCGGCCTGGGCCTCTACAGGCCTGGGCCTCTACAGGCCTGGGCCTCTACAGGTCTGGGCCTCTACAGGCCTGGGTCTCCACCAGGCTGGGTCAGGGCCAAGTCAGGGCCAAGTGATATATGAGGAGAGCTAGAACCTTACAAGTGACTCAGCCTGTTCCCTCTGCAGAGCTGCTATTCCCAGAAGGACTGAAATAACACACAGAAACACATCCACTAGCTAGTACATGACTTCACTGGCGGGGCCAGGTGGGCAGGCGGGGCCAGGTGGGCAGGCGGGGCCAGGTGGGCAGGCGGGGCCAGGTGGGCAGGCGGGGCATTGTAGTCTCTGAGGAGGTAAAAGGAAGAGAGCAGAACATTGTCACATATATTCAGGCATGAACTGTCAGCAGGAAGGGGTGGGGGCAACAGGAAGGGGTGGAGCCACCACTACAACTATGATCAGTAATTTACCTGGATACTTCGGAGATCAGCTATCCGAGTTGAGAACTAAAAGGTCCTCTACAGCATCACTTTAAGGATTACATTTAATGAAGTGGAAATCTTAAATACCAT